>JASFAX010002822.1:0-44585 GCA_030737875.1 Allium sativum
TACATGTTTACTACATAATTTACTGTTTTGTTTGGGTGATGATGATTTTGTGAGCCTATTGGCTAGCCGCTTGGCTTTTTCTTTTTCTTTTTGAGATCTGAAGGACCGGGGAAGCTATTTGAAATTCCCCGATGCTCCCGGTGCAGGGGAGGTTATGGCGAAATTTTTCGAAAATTTAGGGTGTTAGCCAAATTTTTGAAATTTTGAAAATTCTCAGAAACTGAAAAGTTAGAGAATGCAAGCCAGATCGAGCGTTGAGTTGATTAATCAAACCACTTTCGACTTTGTTCCTTTTCGGGGACGAAAAGTTTTAAGTGGGGGAGATTGTAACAACCCGAAAATCTGGGCCAGTTTGAAAATTTTTATTTTGGCAATTTTAGCGAATTTTAATTATTTAAAATAGATCATTTTAAATAATATCGACGAGAAATTTATTTTGAATGGAATTAGAACGTATATATTATATACGTCGTCGTTAGAATATAAATAATTATATATAATTATAAATAGAATTGAAAATGGCGCGGTAGTTCGATAATTCGATTTCAAACTTCAATTGGGTGTACCGGGTGCAAAACAATCCGGATTTTAGTGAAACCGAAAACCTTAGGATCTAATTGTGGATATCTTTCCAACGAATCCGAAAGATCAAGATTTCTTAGCGGGAATCAAAAGATATGTCCAGTTGAAAATTCTGAATAGTCGCTATGGAATTCAGGCCCTTAAAAATGGACATTTTGCAAACGACCTCGGATTTCGACGAAACCAGTTTTGTTGGGTCCGGGGTGTAAAGTTATTGCTAGATTCCAAATTTCATAATTTTTCGAATCAATATGTGAGCGTGGCAAAGGAAAACGCGTTTGACCAGTTTCAGTTGATTTTGATCGACTAGAAATTGGCCATTTTTCAAACGGAGTCAGAATTCAACGAAACTAGTTTTGTTAGGACCGTATCGTTAATACGAAGCTAGAAAATATTTTTCTGGAATTTTTCTAGTTAGTATGTGACCCTGGTAATTTGAAATGCACGTTTAAAATTCAATATGGCGATTTAAGTGTAAATTTAACAGGAACTGATTCAAACAGTCGAATCAGCTTACGATACATATCCCATTGTGTTCGGAATGGGGGTAATACGCTATGGATGGCAGGCGGTGGGCTTCGTTTCGAGGTCGATAGAAAAAGTTACCTTTTTGTGAATAAAATATTGAAATTAAATTAAATAAATAAATAAAATAATAATAATAAAAAAACCCTTTCCCCCCCTTTTAACTCTGGCCCCCCCTTAATTCCCCAAACCCGATTTCATTATATAAAAAAAAAACAGAGAGACTCGAACATCTCGACGGAATCCGCCCCTCCCATCGTCGGTCGCCGCTCCGCCCCCTCCTTCAAAGGTGTCAGTCCATCTCCTCCTCGCCCCCCCATCGATTCCAGCCTCCATCGCGAGTTCGAAGGTCTCACGAGCCGTCGCCATTCGATCCTCCGCCAACCGAGCTGCCTCCTCAGCCTCCCGCTGCCACCACCGCGAGCTGCGCACCAGACCACCAGCGAAGCAATCCCTCCGCCCCTCCATCTCCAGTGCAGTAGCCCCCCTCTCCCGAAATTCCCACTGTAAGAAAATTTTAATCGATTTATATTTTTTTTATTTTCAGTTTTTAAATGTGGTTTTCATTTATAAACATCGTCAAAGAAAAAATGTGTAATCTTTAGGAAGAAAAAAAATTAGATTTTTCCATATAGATTTGTGGAGTAAAAAAATTTTTTTTTTGCTTTTTACATGTATGAAGAGAAATAAAAATTCGATTTTTATATATTGAACTTTGAAATAAAAATTCGATTTTTATATATTGAACTTTGAAATAAAAATTCGATTTTTATATATTGGACTTTGAAATAAAAATTCGATTTTTATATATTGGACTTTGAAATAAAAATTCGATTTTTATATATTGAACTTTGAAATAAAAATTCGATTTTTATATATTGAACTTTGAAATAAAAATTCGATTTTTATATATTGGACTTTGAAATAAAAATTCGATTTTTATATATTGCACTTTGAAATAAAAATTCGATTTTTATATATTGAACTTTGAAATAAAAATTCGATTTTTATATATATAGTGGCCTTGGGCAGCGAAGGTGACAAAAAGGCGAAACGACGAAGACTTCTGCAAATGAAGTGCCGTGGAGCTAGGATAGCTATATGTGAGAATTTCTCACTCTTCAATTTATTTTCTAGTTATATATATATACTAGGATGCAGACGGTGCTTAGTAGCACCCGACACAATCGTCCACAGACCATGGACTTGTTTGTTTGGTTGCATAGCTTAGTTATATGATTTGATTTGGATTTGGTTGTTGGGTGAATTTGATTGATGTGTGAATGGCGTGGGCCTTCACTAGACCGGGGATAAGGCTAGGCCTTGTCCCGTTTCTAGTATCGTGCCGTTATGCCGCCGAAATTTTCTAAAATATGTTAGAAAATAAAAATATCATTTTATTGTGTAAATGAATTGAATAGAAATTCATAGGTTGAAATAAAATGTTTTATCGTTAAAAATATAATTTTAACGTGAAGTGAATAAAATAAAATATTCATTTATAAACCGGACGGTTTGTTTATGTACACCTATTTGAAGGACATTGATTGGGTCGATAAATTTTACACATCGCCCAACTGCACAAACAAAAATGTGTGTTTGTTGATTTGAAACCCCACACGGGTGTTGGGATGAAATTTGAAGTTCACTCATCCTGATTGATTAAATGTGTCGATCGATTGATTGACAGGCTGTTATAAGCGTTGAATATCTATATTTGATGCTTATACAGTGTAGTGCACTTTGGTTGATGGTTGATTATTTTTCAATGTAATTATATACATGTGTTGTATGAAAATCCATATAATTAACTTTATATGGTAATTGATTGGGCCTCATTCCAATTTGAAAAATAAAGAATATTATAAAATAAAAGTTCATGTGTTGACAGTACTCATTCACTGAGATTGGTCATGTGTTGAACGAAATATTTTAGTAATAAAATTTACACCTTTATCGATATAAAATAAAAGTTCATGTGTTGACAGTACTCATTCATTGAGATTGGTCATGTGTTGAACGAAATATTTTGATAATAACAACTATTTTGAAAAAGAAATATTTGAAATAGGATATTTGAAAATAGAAATTTATGAAGCCGTGTTGATTAGATTGACGCCATTTTGACGTGAACGATATTTATATCGATTTTATTCATTTTAAAATGAATATTGAAAAGTGATTTCGAAATCGACGATTTCGAAATGAATTGAATTGAAAACGATTTCGAAATGAATTGAATTGAAAACGATTTCGAAATGAATGAATTGAAAACGATTTCGAAATGAATTGAATTGAAAACGATTTCGAAATGAATGAATTGAAAACGATTTCGAAATGAATTGAATTGAAAACGATTTCGAAATGAATGAATTGAAAACGATTTCGAAATGAATTGAATTGAAAACGATTTCGAAATGAATTGAATTGAAAACGATTTCGAAATGAATTGAATTGAAAACGATTTCGAAATGAATTGAATTGAAAACGATTTCGAAATGAATGAATTGAAAACGATTTCGAAATGAATTGAATTGAAAACGATTTCGAAATGAATGAATTGAAAACGATTTCGAAATGAATTGAATTAAAACGATTTCGAAATGAATTGAATTGGAAACGATTTCGAAATGAATTGAATTGAAAACGATTTCGAAATGAATGAATTGAAAACGATTTCGAAATGAATTGAATTGAAAACGATTTCGAAATGAATTGAATTGAAAACGATTTCGAAATGAATGAATTGAAAACGATTTCGAAATGAATTGAATTGAAAACGATTTCGAAATGAATTGAATTGAAAACGAATTGAAATGAATTCAAATTGAATTGAAATTTGAATTGAATAGAAATGAATTTTGAAACGAATTTATAAAGAAGAATTCAATTTTGATTTGAATTGAAAAGGAAGTTGAAATTGCTTTTGAAACGAATTTAAAACTATTCATATAATTCGTTTTAAATAGAAATCGACGAAGTATATATTATATATATTATATATATAATATAATGGCCTGAATAGAACGCGCCGCGCCGCGGCAGTTCGTGAATTTCGACCATTTATTTCAAACGGACATTGCGGGAGATCCGACCGTCGGATTCTCCTAAAACCGGAACCGTTGGGTTCGTATCGAAAAGAGCTTTCTAATGAATGTTAGAAATTTGAAATCTAACGGTTGGATTTGGAGATACGTCCAAATCAAATTCGAAAAAGGTCGCTGTAAGTGCAGTTCGATGGCCGTTAATGGAAATCGACTGTACGGGCCTTGATAAAATTATTAAAAATAGTAATAATTTGTGTAAAATCATAAGAAATGATTTGTGAAAGTTTGGGATGAAAAACTCCATATTTGAAAAGATAAAAATAGATTTCTATCGAAATGAACTAGTTTTGAACTAGAATTATAATTCTATTTATTTTTAAATAAATAAATTGAATTTGAAATGGTTTTGAAAATAACCAAAATTTCCAATGATTGCATTGGAGTGGATTTGAATCGAAATTGTCTTCGGAATATTTCGATGTTGGAATTCGTGATTATACAGGTGTGGTTATGGAAATTTGAAAGATATATATTTATATCGTTATTTCCAATACGACATTTGTTAGTCGTAGAATTCGATATTGAATATAAGCCGATATATTTTCTATTCAGAGCCTTGTATTGAATATCGAATGTGATTTGGGTTTGTCGTGAATGGTGTCTTCACTAACACTGTTCTTGAACCCAGTTGAGAAAAGATTAAATCTTTTTATTTAGATTTAATGAAGTGTACCAATTAAATGATATTTAATTGGAATTAAATTGATATTGATTTTTGGGTTTATCGTGAACAGTGTTTTAAACAACACTAGTTCTTTAACCTGATAATTAATGAATGTGATTTTGGGTTTATCGTGAACTGTGTTTTTAAATGACACGGATTCTTTAACCCAGTCGAAGATTAAAACTAAGTGGAGTTTTAATGAATCTTTAATTAGATTGAAATGATCGAAAATGGAGTATCACCAGTTTTGCTCCAGGCGATAGTTAAATCTTTAATTAGATTTGAACGTGAAATGGTAATTGAATTTACCGATAACACTGTGGTGTTAGATATGAAGTATTCACAGTTTTACTTCATGGGATGAATAGGTTGGGATTGGGAAATTATAACAAATGATTACTTCGGTAAGGTTCGCTAATCCCGACTAGTTTGAACTGATATTCAAAAGTTGATTAAAGAATAAATTCAAGAATTTATCTTTGATAAAATTAATGGGAACCTTTCCCTATGAATGTGAAATTAGAAACTAACTGTCGGTTAGCTAAGTAGAATGGTTTTCTGGATATTGATCTGATGTTGGTTTCGGCCTTCGGGGTTAATATTTGGGGAATTGTTCTCTTGATTAATTTACGGTTAGTGACTGATGGATTGGAATGAGGCGTATGTTGTGTTTGTGTAACACTTATTTAAAATATACGCGAGTTATTCGGGAAGACCGGGTTTATCCCATTCTGAATAATTGATACGACGATAAGTCGAAGATGAAGACGATGGTCGAAGACCGGAGGTCTTCACGTCGTTTGGGAGATAACTGATGATCTTGATTGGGCTGTACACCCAAGAAGATGGAAACAGTTGGTGATCGTCCAGACGTACTTGGAGATCGATGGATGTGCGGGGTACTAGGTGCCTCCGGTTTCGTTCAGACCCAGAACGGACTTGTAAATGGACTGTGTGTCTGGCATTGGATTTTAGTCTGTGTGTTTGATTTCTATTAAATATATATCTGTTTGGCGACGGAGAATTTATTCTCTTGCTTAACGCCCTTCTCTGAGACGTACGAGCTCAGGGGTTATATATTGATAGATATCAAACGCATGGAGTGAATTGCCTGTGTGGCATGCCTAAGTGGCAATTGATCGAGGCTTCTGTTGAAAAGCAAAGTCTTGTGGTGATGATCAAAGCACGGCCTTTGTGGCGTAGCTTTGTGTAACGTTTACTTCGCGAGTTTCACACCCGGTATGAACCAAAAACGGGAGAGGACCTCAGGGAGGACATGCGTTTCTTTCTAGCTAGAAGTGGCGTCAGTGGTTTTACACGCCCTGACGAGTTTGACTTATGTGGTTGTTGCTGTTGCGAGGCGCCTCGGATTGATCGGTCGTTCTCGAACCGATGGAGTCATTCGTTGGCTCATTTACGCCCCATAGGGCGGAGAGACGTATTGTTTAGGCACTATAATCCACTCCGTGTGGACCGGCCCTGTCGCTCCAAGGGGCAGTTGCGGCTGTTCCGGAGACATGGGCTAGATTGTCTCGAAGACGGTAAGGACGATCCCTGGCCTCGGTTCATAGAAGGAAATCCAATTTCCAAATACGTGACATTTGCGGTTTTAGTTGTAATCCTATATATGGCGACATAGTGGGATGGGGCGCTCATGCCGCCTATGATTGATACTTATGATTCGAAGTGTTTTATGCACTATGCACTTATAATAGTATCAAATGATTTGTTTTAAACGTATCAAGCATTCTTTGGCTGTTATAAGGGAAAACCCTATCCTCGACTGCGTTGCATTGTGTGATGGGACCTGGGTCTTATAACAGCTTCATTCTTCTTTATTTAGCATTGCGCTGTTGTTTTATGCACTGGTATTCTTGGGAGGAAACCCGTTCCGTGTTATACGGCGTGGTCCCTTGATTTACCTAGCTTTAAAAATAAAGATTAACTGTTTTAGTTCTCACACCAGTCCCATGACTGACCTGGAGTTTATTGTTTTAACCTAAACTCTGGGTGCCCCTATTTTTGACACGGGCAGCTAGTAGTTTTGGTTTTGCAGATTTATATTCACAGGATCCTGGTGTAACAACCCGTAAAATGCGAGCCAGTTTGAAAATTTTATTTTGGCAATTTTAGCGGATTTTGAATATTTAAAATGAATTATTTTAAATAATATCGACGAGAAATTTATTTTGAATAGAATTCGAACGTATATATTATACGCGTCGTCGTTAGAATATAAAATATTTATATATAATTATAAATAGAATTGAAAATGGCGCGGTAGTTCGATAATTCGATTTCAAACTTCAAGTGAATGTACCGGGTGCAAAACAATCCGGATTTTAGTGAAACCAAAAATAATGGAATCTAATAGTGAATATCTTTGTAACGAAGTTAACAAACTGAGATTTCATCTTAGAAATGATAAGATATGTCCAGTTGAAAATTCTGAATAGTCGCTATGGAATTCAGGCCCTTAAAAATAGCAATTTTGCAAACGACCTCGGATTTCGACGAAACCAGTTTTGTTGGGTCCGGGATGTAAAGTTATTGCTAGGTTTCAAATTTCATAATTTTTCGAATCAATATGTGAGCGTGGCGAAGGAAAACGCGTTTGACCAGTTTCAGTTGATTTTAATCGACTGGAAATTGGCCATTTTTCCAACGGTCTCAGAATTCGACGAAACTAGATTTGTTAGGACCGTATCGTCAATACGAAGCTAGAAAATATTTTTCTGGAATTTTTCTAGTTAGTATGTGACCCCGGTAATTTGAAAGGTACGTTTAAAATTCAATATAGTGATTTAAATGTAAATTTAACGGAAGCTGATTGTAACAGCCGAATCAGCTGACGATACATATCCCATTGTGTTCGGAATGGGGGTTAAACGCTATGGACGACAGGCGGTGAGCCTCGTTTCGAGGTCGTATGTGAAAGTCAACTTTTTAATAATTAAATAATAATAAAAAAAATATATATATATAAATAAAATATTTTCCCTCTCCTCCCCCTTTTAACCGATGCCCCCCCCCCCCCCGTTTTCCTTCAGAGTGGATTTCAACGAAAAAAAAAAAAAAAAAAAAAAAAAAGAAAAAGAAAAGAAGAGCGCGTCGATCCTCCACCGCGGCGGCCTCTGGCGCCACCGCTGGCCCACCGCGCCTCAGGCGAAGCCCCCTCCGCACCCGATCCTCTGCCATCCTCTTCCCCCTCCCCCCGATTCGAACTCCGCTACCCCCCTCTACCCTAAATCAGCACCGCACCCCCTTTTTTCTCAGCCGGCGCCGCCACTCTCGCCCCTCCCTTGGACCTCCGACGGCTGCCACATCATTCCCCCCCCCCCCCCCCGATCAAGAAATTTTGCAGTAAGTTTTTATTTATTTATTATTTATTTATTTTGTTAATTTATTTTTATGTAAATTTAAACTGATTTGAAAATGAAATATAAACTGATTTTATTATGAATTTATAAACTGACTTTTTATGAATTTATAAACTGATTTTTTATGAGTTTATAAGCTGATTTTTAGGAATTTATAAACTGATTTTATTTTAAGATTTTAAATAGAAAAGATCTGAATTTTAAAAATAAAAAGGTTAGAAGAAAGCAAAGGAAAAAAAAAATCATATTTTTATATGTTGAAAGCAAAGATAAAAATTCGATTTTTAAGTATTGAACTTTGAAATAAAAATTCGATTTTTAAGTATTGAACTTTGAAATAAAAATTCGATTTTTAAGTATTGAACTTTGAAATAAAAATTCGATTTTTAAGTATTGAACTTTGAAATAAAAATTCGATTTTTAAGTATTGAACTTTGAAATAAAAATTCGATTTTTAAGTATTGAACTTTGAAATAAAAATTCGATTTTTAAGTATTGAACTTTGAAATAAAAATTCGATTTTTAAGTATTGAATTTGAAATAAAAATTCGATTTTTAAGTATTGAACTTTGAAATAAAAATTCGATTTTTAAGTATTGAACTTTGAAATAAAAATTCGATTTTTAAGTATTGAACTTTGAAATAAAAATTCGATTTTTAAGTATTGAACTTCGAAATAAAAATTCGATTTTTAAGTATTGAACTTCGAAATAAAATGTGATTTTTATATATTGAATAACATAGTAAAAATTCGATTTTTATGAATATTGAATAGCGAAGTAAAAATGTGATTTTTACGTATGTAGTGAAAGCAGCAACGAAGGTGACAAAAAGGCGAAACGACGAAGACTTCTGCAAAAGAAGAGCCGTGGAGCTAGGATAGCTATATGTGAGAATTTCTCACCTTTCTATTTCTTTTCTAGATATATATTTATACTAGGATGCAGACGGTGCTTAGTAGCACCCGACACAACCGTCCACAGACCATGGACTTGTTTGTTTGACTGTTTGGTGATTGATTGCGATATTGGTTTGAATGTGGTTTGTGGTGTGAAAAATCGAATCGATGAATTGGTTAGGATTAGACGTGCGCCGTTATAAGGCGTAGGAGTAAGGCTAGGTTAGACCCTTACTCCAAATTTTGTGGTTTGCAAAATGAAATTGATTTGATTGATGAGTGAATGGCGTGGGCCTTCACTAGACCGGGGATTAGGCTAGGCCTTGTCCCGTTTCTAGTATCGTGCCGTTATGCCGCCGAAATTTTCTAAAATATGTTAGAAAAAATAAAGATATCATTTTATTTAAAGAATGAACTGAATAGAAATTCATATGTTGGAATAAAATGTTTTATCGTTAAAAATATAATTTTTAACGTGAATATGAATCTAGTGAATATGAATAAATAAAATATTCATTTACAAACCAGACGGTTTGTTTATGTACACTGATTTGACTGATATTGATTGGGTCGATAAATTTTACACACCGCCCAACTGCACAAATAAAATCTGTGTTTGATTGTTTGAAACCCCACACGGGTGTTGGGATGAAATTTGAAGTTCACTCATCCTGATTGATTAAATATGTCGATCGATTGATTGACAGGCTGTTATAAGCGTTAGATATCTATATTTGATGCTTATACAGTGGAGTGCACTTTGGTTAATGGTTGATTATTTATTGTTGCTATTATATACATGTGTTGTATGAAAATCCATATATTTAATTTTATATGGTAATTGATTGAGCCTCATTCCAGTTTTGAAAAAGAAATATTTGAAAAAGAAATATTTGAAATAGAATATTTGAAAATAAAGGAATATATGAAGCCGTGAGGATTAGATTGACGCCATTTTGACGTGGACGATATTTATATCGATTTTATTCATTTTAAAATGAATATTGAAAAGTGATTTCGAAATCGAATATTTTGAAATGAATTGAATTGAAAACGATTTCGAAATGAATTGAATTGAAAACGAATTCGAATTGAATTGAAAACGATTTTGAAATGAATTGAATTGAATACGATTTCGAAATGAATTGAATTGAAAACGATTTTGAAATGAATTGAATTGAAAACGAATTCGAATTGAATTGAAAACGATTTCGAAATGAATTGAATTGAAAACGAATTCGAATTGAATTGAAAACGATTTTGAAATGAATTGAATTGAAAACGAATTCGAATTGAATTGAAAACGATTTCGAAATGAATTGAATTGAAAACGATTTCGAAATGAATTGAATTGAAAACGAATTCCAATTGAATTGAAAACGATTTCGAAATGAATTGAATTGAAAACGAATTCGAAATGAATTGAATTGAAAACGAATTCGAAATGAATTGAATTGAAAACGAATTCAAATTGAATTGAAAGCGAATTGAATATGAATTCAAATTGAATTGAAATTTGAATTGAATAGAAATGAATATTCAAACGAATCTATAAAGAAGAATTCAATTTTGCTTTGAATTGAAATGGAAGTTGAAATTGCTTTTGAAACGAATTCAAAACTATTTATATAATTCGTTTTAAATAGAAATCGACGATATATATATTATATATATATTATATATAATATAATGGCCTGAATAGAACGCGCCGCGCCGCGGCAGTTCGCGAATTTCGACCATTTATTTCAAACGGACATTACGGGAGATCCGACCGTCGGATTCTCCTAAAACCGGAACCGTTGGGTTCGTATCGAAAAGAGCTTTCTAACGAAGATCAGAAATTTGAAATCTAACGGTTGGATTTGGAATTATGTCCAAATCAAATTCGAAAAAGGTCGCTGTAAGTGCAGTTCGATGGCCATTGATGGAAATCGACTGTACGGGCCTTGATAAAATTATTAAAAATAGTAATAATTTGTGTAAAATCATAAGAAATGATTTGTGAAGAATTGGGATGAAAAACTCCATATTTGAAAAGATAAAAATAGATTTTTATCGAAATGAACTAGTTTTGAACTAGAATTATAATTCTATTTATTTTTAAATAAATAAATTGAATTTGAAATGGTTTTGAAAATAACCAAAATTTCCAATGATTGCATTGGAGTGGATTTGAATCGAAATTGTCTTCGGAATATTTCGATGTTGGAATTCGTGATATTACAGGTGTTGTTATGGAAATTTGAAAGATATATATTTGTATCGTTATTTCCAATACGACATTTGTTAGTCGTAGAATTCGATATTGAATATAAGCCGATATATTTTCTATTCAGAGCCTTGTATTGAATATCGAATGTGATTTGGGTTTGTCGTGAATGGTGTCTTCACTAACACTGTTCTTGAACCCAGTTGAGAAAAGATTAAATCTTTTTATTTAGATTTAATGAAGTGTACCAATTAAATGATATTTAATTGGAATTGAATTGATATTGATTTTTGGGTTTATCGTGAACAGTGTTTTAAATAACACTCGTTCTTTAACCCGATAATTAATGAATGTGATTTTGGGTTTATCGTGAACCGTGTTTTAAAGGACACTGATTCTTTAACCCAGATAATGATTAAAACTAAGTGGAGTTTTAATGAATCTTTAATTAGATTGAAAAGATCGAGAATGGAGTATCACCAGTTTTGCTCCAGGCGATAGTTAAATCTTTAATTAGATTTGAACGTGAAATTTAGAAACTAACTGTCGGTTAGCCAAGTAGAATGGTTTTTTGAATATTGATCTGATGTTGGTTTCGGCCTTCGGGGTTAATATTTGGGGAATTATTCTCTTGATTAATTTATGGTTAGTGACTAATGAATTGGAATGAGGCGTATGTTGTGTTTGTGTAACACTTATTTAAAATATACGCGAGTTATTCGGAAAGACCGGGTTTATCCCATTCTGAATAACTGATACGACGATAAGTCGAAGATGAAGACGATGGTCGAAGACCGGAGGTCTTCACGTCGTTTGGGTGATAGCTGATGATCTTGATTGGGCTGTACACCCAAGAAGATGGAAACAGTTAGTGATCGTCCAGACGTACTTGGAGATCGATGGATATGCGGGGTACTAGGTGCCTCCGGTTTCGTTCAGGCCCAGAACGGACTTGTAAATGGACTGTGTGTCTGACACTGGATTTCATTCTGTGTGACTGATATCGGTTGCATAGAGTGGTTTGCCTGTGTGGCATGCTAAGATGCAAATGATCAAGGCTTCTGTTGAAAAGCAAAGTCTTGTGGTGATGATCAAAGCACGGCCTTTGTGGCGTAGCTTTGTGTAACGTTTACCTCGCGTGTTTCACACCCGGTATGAACCAAAAACGGGAGACGGACCTCAGGGAGGACTTGCGTTTCTTTCTAGCTAGAAGTGGCGTCAGTGGTTTTACACGCCCTGACGAGTTTGACTTATGTGGTTGTTGCTGTTGCGAGGCGCCTCGGATTGATCGGTCGTTCTCGAACCGATGGAGTCATTCGTTGGCTCGTTTGCGCCCCAAAGGGCGGGGAAACGTAGTGTTCAGGCATTTTAATCCACATCGGTGGACCGGCCCTGTCGCTCCTAGGGTCACTCGAGCTCTGATCCTGAGACATGGTAGGCTAGATTGTCTCGAATCAGTTGAGGACTATCTTTTGCCTCGGTTCATAGACGGAAATCCAATTTCCAAATACGTGACATTTGCGGTTTTAATTGTAATCCTATATATGGCGACATAGTGGGATGGGGCGCTCATGCCGCCTATGATTGATACTTATGATTTGAAGTTGTTTTATACACTATGCACTTATTATAGTATCAAATGATTTGTTTCAAACGTATCAAGCATTCTTTGGCTGTTATAAGGGAAAACCCTATCCCCCGGCTTGCGTTGCATTGTGTGATAGGACCTGGGTCTTATAACAGCTTCATTTTTCTTTATTTAGCATTGCGCTGCTGTTTTATGCACTGGTATTCTTGGGAGGAAACCCGTTCCGTGTTATACGGCGTGGTCCCTTGATTTACCTAGCTTTAAAAATAAAGATTAATAACTGTTTTAGTTCTCACACCAGTCACATGACTGACCTGGAGTTTATTGTTTTAACCTAAACTCTGGGTGCCCTTTTTTTGACACGGGCAGCTAGTAGTTTTGGTTTTGCAGATTTATATTCACAGGATCCTGGTTTACAGCTGGAACGATATCCGGAAAGCTTTGTATCCGTATATCTCTTCTAGTTGTGTATTGTATTATTTTCCGCTGCTATGTATTTAAATGTAATTTAAATCTCTGATATTTCTGTGTAATATTCATTTATACTCTGTATATTCTTGTAATCTGATGCATTGTTGTAATGTACAATGAAATGTTCTTCTATATGCGTTCTGCTGTGGTTTGTTCTCGAACTATCCGACGCTTTCCTTTACGGGGAAGTTGCGGGTCGTCTCATTTGGTATCAGAGCTTTGGTTTACAAAGCTAGAGAACAAGACACATTAGAAACATACGAAAGAATTCATCAGATATTGGATTAGTAATATCCAATTAGAATGACTCGTTAGAGATAGGATCAGTAGTATCCTAGAACGAGTGTGAAGAGTATATTTTTAAAGTGAAAACAAATTTTGTTTTGAGAACCTAAATCAATCATTCGTATTTGATTATTTATTTATATTGATTTGGACAGTTCAGTATATAAAGAATTTGCATATACGCCTTGCAAACGTATATTCAAAGTTTTAATATACTGGATAGATATAGAGTCACACTCTAGTTGCCCGGAGACGATTCTGATGATAGTCTAGACATCATCAGAATTGGTATTCGAGTTTCGAAGGTGTGATTTTCTATATATTTCCATTAGACTGGTGTGAGAACCAAAACTTATATATAGCTAGAATACATTGTTGTGATTTGGCATCAAAAACATGATTTTTGTATATGTATCAAAATTATGAATTTTAAACGTTAAATTCACTAATTGATTGATGTTTGAGTTGTTTGTTTAAATTGTTTGATAATTTTGAACTATTATGCCTAATTGAATCAAATATTGAATTGTATTGAAAATTGGTCGCATCTGCTTGCATATACATGTATATCATTGAACAGGTCATAGCAAGGAGGCTAGAGCAGAGAATAAAATTTGTTTGCCCGACAAATAGGTACATGTTTACTACATAATTTACTGTTTTGTTTGGGTGATGATGATTTTATGAGCCTATTGGCTAGCCGCTTGGCTTTTTCTTTTTCTTTTTGAGATCTGAAGGACCGGGAACGCTATTTGCAATTTCCCGATGCTCCCATTGCAGGGGAGGTTATGGCGAAATTTTTCGAAAATTTAGGGTGTTAGCCAAATTTTTGAATTTTTGAAAATTCTCAGAAACTGAAAAGTTGGAGAATGGAAGCCAAATCGAATGTAGAGTTGAATAATCAAACCACTTTCGACTTTGTTCCTTTTCGGGGACGAAAAGTTTTAAGTGGGGGAGATTGTAACAACCCGTAAAATGCGAGCCAGTTTGAAAATTTTATTTTGGCAATTTTAGCGGATTTTGAATATTTAAAATGAATTATTTTAAATAATATCGACGAGAAATTTATTTTGAATAGAATTCGAACGTATATATTATACGCGTCGTCGTTAGAATATAAAATATTTATATATAATTATAAATAGAATTGAAAATGGCGCGGTAGTTCGATAATTCGATTTCAAACTTCAAGTGAATGTACCGGGTGCAAAACAATCCGGATTTTAGTGAAACCAAAAATAATGGAATCTAATAGTGAATATCTTTGTAACGAAGTTAACAAACTGAGATTTCATCTTAGAAATGATAAGATATGTCCAGTTGAAAATTCTGAATAGTCGCTATGGAATTCAGGCCCTTAAAAATAGCAATTTTGCAAACGACCTCGGATTTCGACGAAACCAGTTTTGTTGGGTCCGGGATGTAAAGTTATTGCTAGGTTTCAAATTTCATAATTTTTCGAATCAATATGTGAGCGTGGCGAAGGAAAACGCGTTTGACCAGTTTCAGTTGATTTTAATCGACTGGAAATTGGCCATTTTTCCAACGGTCTCAGAATTCGACGAAACTAGATTTGTTAGGACCGTATCGTCAATACGAAGCTAGAAAATATTTTTCTGGAATTTTTCTAGTTAGTATGTGACCCCGGTAATTTGAAAGGTACGTTTAAAATTCAATATAGTGATTTAAATGTAAATTTAACGGAAGCTGATTGTAACAGCCGAATCAGCTGACGATACATATCCCATTGTGTTCGGAATGGGGGTTAAACGCTATGGACGACAGGCGGTGAGCCTCGTTTCGAGGTCGTATGTGAAAGTCAACTTTTTAATAATTAAATAATAATAAAAAAAATATATATATATAAATAAAATATTTTCCCTCTCCTCCCCCTTTTAACCGATGGCCCCCCCCCCCCCGTTTTCCTTCAGAGTGGATTTCAACGAAAAAAAAAAAAAAAAAAAAGAAAAAGAAAAGAAGAGCGCGTCGATCCTCCACCGCGGCGGCCTCTGGCGCCACCGCTGGCCCACCGCGCCTCAGGCGAAGCCCCCTCCGCACCCGATCCTCTGCCATCCTCTTCCCCCTCCCCCCGATTCGAACTCCGCTACCCCCCTCTACCCTAAATCAGCACCGCACCCCCTTTTTTCTCAGCCGGCGCCGCCACTCTCGCCCCTCCCTTGGACCTCCGACGGCTGCCACATCATTCCCCCCCCCCCCCCCCGATCAAGAAATTTTGCAGTAAGTTTTTATTTATTTATTTTGTTAATTTATTTTTATGTAAATTTAAACTGATTTGAAAATGAAATATAAACTGATTTTATTATGAATTTATAAACTGACTTTTTATGAATTTATAAACTGATTTTTTATGAGTTTATAAGCTGATTTTTAGGAATTTATAAACTAATTTTATTTTAAGATTTTAAATAGAAAAGATCTGAATTTTAAAAATAAAAAGGTTAGAAGAAAGCAAAGGAAAAAAAATCATATTTTTATATGTTGAAAGCAAAGATAAAAATTCGATTTTTAAGTATTGAACTTTGAAATAAAAATTCGATTTTTAAGTATTGAACTTTGAAATAAAAATTCGATTTTTAAGTATTGAACTTTGAAATAAAAATTCGATTTTTAAGTATTGAACTTTGAAATAAAAATTCGATTTTTAAGTATTGAACTTTGAAATAAAAATTCGATTTTTAAGTATTGAACTTTGAAATAAAAATTCGATTTTTAAGTATTGAACTTTGAAATAAAAATTCGATTTTTAAGTATTGAACTTCGAAATAAAAATTCGATTTTTAAGTATTGAACTTCGAAATAAAATGTGATTTTTATATATTGAATAACATAGTAAAAATTCGATTTTTATGAATATTGAATAGCGAAGTAAAAATGTGATTTTTACGTATGTAGTGAAAGCAGCAACGAAGGTGACAAAAAGGCGAAACGACGAAGACTTCTGCAAAAGAAGAGCCGTGGAGCTAGGATAGCTATATGTGAGAATTTCTCACCTTTCTATTTCTTTTCTAGATATATATTTATACTAGGATGCAGACGGTGCTTAGTAGCACCCGACACAACCGTCCACAGACCATGGACTTGTTTGTTTGACTGTTTGGTGATTGATTGCGATATTGGTTTGAATGTGGTTTGTGGTGTGAAAAATCGAATCGATGAATTGGTTAGGATTAGACGTGCGCCGTTATAAGGCGTAGGAGTAAGGCTAGGTTAGACCCTTACTCCAAATTTTGTGGTTTGCAAAATGAAATTGATTTGATTGATGAGTGAATGGCGTGGGCCTTCACTAGACCGGGGATTAGGCTAGGCCTTGTCCCGTTTCTAGTATCGTGCCGTTATGCCGCCGAAATTTTCTAAAATATGTTAGAAAAAATAAAGATATCATTTTATTTAAAGAATGAACTGAATAGAAATTCATATGTTGGAATAAAATGTTTTATCGTTAAAAATATAATTTTTAACGTGAATATGAATCTAGTGAATGTGAATAAATAAAATATTCATTTACAAACCAGACGGTTTGTTTATGTACACTGATTTGACTGATATTGATTGGGTCGATAAATTTTACACACCGCCCAACTGCACAAATAAAATCTGTGTTTGATTGTTTGAAACCCCACACGGGTGTTGGGATGAAATTTGAAGTTCACTCATCCTGATTGATTAAATATGTCGATCGATTGATTGACAGGCTGTTATAAGCGTTAGATATCTATATTTGATGCTTATACAGTGGAGTGCACTTTGGTTAATGGTTGATTATTTATTGTTGCTATTATATACATGTGTTGTATGAAAATCCATATAATTAATTTTATATGGTAATTGATTGAGCCTCATTCCAGTTTTGAAAAAGAAATATTTGAAAAAGAAATATTTGAAATAGAATATTTGAAAATAAAGGAATATATGAAGCCGTGAGGATTAGATTGACGCCATTTTGACGTGGACGATATTTATATCGATTTTATTCATTTTAAAATGAATATTGAAAAGTGATTTCGAAATCGAATATTTTGAAATGAATTGAATTGAAAACGATTTCGAAATGAATTGAATTGAAAACGAATTCGAATTGAATTGAAAACGATTTTGAAATGAATTGAATTGAATACGATTTCGAAATGAATTGAATTGAAAACGATTTTGAAATGAATTGAATTGAAAACGAATTCGAATTGAATTGAAAACGATTTCGAAATGAATTGAATTGAAAACGAATTCGAATTGAATTGAAAACGATTTTGAAATGAATTGAATTGAAAACGAATTCGAATTGAATTGAAAACGATTTCGAAATGAATTGAATTGAAAACGATTTCGAAATGAATTGAATTGAAAACGAATTCCAATTGAATTGAAAACGATTTCGAAATGAATTGAATTGAAAACGAATTCGAAATGAATTGAATTGAAAACGAATTCGAAATGAATTGAATTGAAAACGAATTCAAATTGAATTGAAAGCGAATTGAATATGAATTCAAATTGAATTGAAATTTGAATTGAATAGAAATGAATATTCAAACGAATCTATAAAGAAGAATTCAATTTTGCTTTGAATTGAAATGGAAGTTGAAATTGCTTTTGAAACGAATTCAAAACTATTTATATAATTCGTTTTAAATAGAAATCGACGATATATATATTATATATATATTATATATAATATAATGGCCTGAATAGAACGCGCCGCGCCGCGGCAGTTCGCGAATTTCGACCATTTATTTCAAACGGACATTACGGGAGATCCGACCGTCGGATTCTCCTAAAACCGGAACCGTTGGGTTCGTATCGAAAAGAGCTTTCTAACGAAGATTAGAAATTTGAAATCTAACGGTTGGATTTGGAATTATGTCCAAATCAAATTCGAAAAAGGTCGCTGTAAGTGCAGTTCGATGGCCATTGATGGAAATCGACTGTACGGGCCTTGATAAAATTATTAAAAATAGTAATAATTTGTGTAAAATCATAAGAAATGATTTGTGAAGAATTGGGATGAAAAACTCCATATTTGAAAAGATAAAAATAGATTTTTATCGAAATGAACTAGTTTTGAACTAGAATTATAATTCTATTTATTTTTAAATAAATAAATTGAATTTGAAATGGTTTTGAAAATAACCAAAATTTCCAATGATTGCATTGGAGTGGATTTGAATCGAAATTGTCTTCGGAATATTTCGATGTTGGAATTCGTGATATTACAGGTGTTGTTATGGAAATTTGAAAGATATATATTTGTATCGTTATTTCCAATACGACATTTGTTAGTCGTAGAATTCGATATTGAATATAAGCCGATATATTTTCTATTCAGAGCCTTGTATTGAATATCGAATGTGATTTGGGTTTGTCGTGAATGGTGTCTTCACTAACACTGTTCTTGAACCCAGTTGAGAAAAGATTAAATCTTTTTATTTAGATTTAATGAAGTGTACCAATTAAATGATATTTAATTGGAATTGAATTGATATTGATTTTTGGGTTTATCGTGAACAGTGTTTTAAATAACACTCGTTCTTTAACCCGATAATTAATGAATGTGATTTTGGGTTTATCGTGAACCGTGTTTTAAAGGACACTGATTCTTTAACCCAGATAATGATTAAAACTAAGTGGAGTTTTAATGAATCTTTAATTAGATTGAAAAGATCGAGAATGGAGTATCACCAGTTTTGCTCCAGGCGATAGTTAAATCTTTAATTAGATTTGAACGTGAAATTTAGAAACTAACTGTCGGTTAGCCAAGTAGAATGGTTTTCTGAATATTGATCTGATGTTGGTTTCGGCCTTCGGGGTTAATATTTGGGGAATTATTCTCTTGATTAATTTATGGTTAGTGACTAATGAATTGGAATGAGGCGTATGTTGTGTTTGTGTAACACTTATTTAAAATATACGCGAGTTATTCGGAAAGACCGGGTTTATCCCATTCTGAATAACTGATACGACGATAAGTCGAAGATGAAGACGATGGTCGAAGACCGGAGGTCTTCACGTCGTTTGGGTGATAGCTGATGATCTTGATTGGGCTGTACACCCAAGAAGATGGAAACAGTTAGTGATCGTCCAGACGTACTTGGAGATCGATGGATATGCGGGGTACTAGGTGCCTCCGGTTTCGTTCAGGCCCAGAACGGACTTGTAAATGGACTGTGTGTCTGACACTGGATTTCATTCTGTGTGACTGATATCGGTTGCATAGAGTGGTTTGCCTGTGTGGCATGCTAAGATGCAAATGATCAAGGCTTCTGTTGAAAAGCAAAGTCTTGTGGTGATGATCAAAGCACGGCCTTTGTGGCGTAGCTTTGTGTAACGTTTACCTCGCGTGTTTCACACCCGGTATGAACCAAAAACGGGAGACGGACCTCAGGGAGGACTTGCGTTTCTTTCTAGCTAGAAGTGGCGTCAGTGGTTTTACACGCCCTGACGAGTTTGACTTATGTGGTTGTTGCTGTTGCGAGGCGCCTCGGATTGATCGGTCGTTCTCGAACCGATGGAGTCATTCGTTGGCTCGTTTGCGCCCCAAAGGGCGGGGAAACGTAGTGTTCAGGCATTTTAATCCACATCGGTGGACCGGCCCTGTCGCTCCTAGGGTCACTCGAGCTCTGATCCTGAGACATGGTAGGCTAGATTGTCTCGAATCGGTTGAGGACTATCTTTTGCCTCGGTTCATAGACGGAAATCCAATTTCCAAATACGTGACATTTGCGGTTTTAATTGTAATCCTATATATGGCGACATAGTGGGATGGGGCGCTCATGCCGCCTATGATTGATACTTATGATTTGAAGTTGTTTTATACACTATGCACTTATTATAGTATCAAATGATTTGTTTCAAACGTGTCAAGCATTCTTTGGCTGTTATAAGGGAAAACCCTATCCCCCGGCTTGCGTTGCATTGTGTGATAGGACCTGGGTCTTATAACAGCTTCATTTTTCTTTATTTAGCATTGCGCTGCTGTTTTATGCACTGGTATTCTTGGGAGGAAACCCGTTCCGTGTTATACGGCGTGGTCCCTTGATTTACCTAGCTTTAAAAATAAAGATTAATAACTGTTTTAGTTCTCACACCAGTCACATGACTGACCTGGAGTTTATTGTTTTAACCTAAACTCTGGGTGCCCTTTTTTTGACACGGGCAGCTAGTAGTTTTGGTTTTGCAGATTTATATTCACAGGATCCTGGTTTACAGCTGGAACGATATCCGGAAAGCTTTGTATCCGTATATCTCTTCTAGTTGTGTATTGTATTATTTTCCGCTGCTATGTATTTAAATGTAATTTAAATCTCTGATATTTCTGTGTAATATTCATTTATACTCTGTATATTCTTGTAATCTGATGCATTGTTGTAATGTACAATGAAATGTTCTTCTATATGCGTTCTGCTGTGGTTTGTTCTCGAACTATCCGACGCTTTCCTTTACGGGGAAGTTGCGGGTCGTCTCACCTGGTTTACAGCTGGAACGATATCCGGAAAGCTTTGTATCCGTATATCTCATTCTAGTTGTGTATTGTATTATCTTTCCGCTGCTATGTATTTAAATGTAATTTAAATCTCTGATATTTCTGTGTAATATTCATTTATACTCTGTATATTCTTGTAATCTGATGCATTGTTGTAATATACAATGAAATGTTCTTCTGTATACATTGTGTTGTGGTTTGTTCTCGAACTATCCGACGCTTTCCTTTACGGGGAAGTTGCGGGTCTTTACAGTACACCTAGTGGAGATAGGGGCAGACGACACCTATGGAGGTAGCTAGGGGTACACTAAACTACCATTATCATTATTAAGTTCTGTAGGCGGGATCAACCTTTAGGGGGACTAGTGGTGGTGCACTGTAGTAATTATCTTATAGTGATTTGGGGCGCCTTTGACGTTATCTTTGTTCGTCTTATTTCCCTGTCATACCCAATTGTTCATAGTCATTTCCTTATTTTCCAGCTTATGCCTTAGCCTAGTTATTTTGATAATTGTATTGTTAAAGTTATTGCATTCGCCAGACTTTATGTCTGACCCCCTTTTCTTTCCACCTCTTTTCTTCCTTTCCCCCCTCAGGTTTGCAAGGAGGGAATACTACAGCTTAGTGCCGATTTCTTTCAGTTGCCTGAAGATAGTAGATGCATCGCTTGGGACTCTCTCATCTTTATGTCGTTGCTTATGCTTAGTGGGGATTTATGCATTTATGTTATTTAATTATTTGCTTCTTTATGTACTTTGAAGTTTTTGAAAAAGACCACCGATCTTGTTGTAATGGTTTTGGAAACTACTTATGTAAACTCGTTTTGAGTTATGATGAAATAAAAAAAGTTTTATCTTCCGCTGTGTTGTTTTATTTATTTATTCTTGTAATTTATCTATTCTATACAAACAATAACGCTTCATGGACATTGATGCATTCCCTTTGTGAGTGACATTAATGGACGTGGGGTGTTACAAACCCCATAATATCTCTAAAAATAGCCCCAAAATAAACTATCATCTTTTACAAACAAGGAAACTGATCAATATTTATGCTATTCCGTTCCATCTATATCCAAAGCTTATATTAGAACACTCAAACTAACAGAAGAAAACTACAAATAAGCAGAAATAGTTTTCAATCCACATTTTGTTATGCTTTAGATTGCATAGCTGCAGAAACACCAATAAAGGAGAAGACACTTTACCTGATTCAAGAAAGGATGAAAGCAGAGTAAATAAAAGAACACATGATTGTCCACTTGTCATTACCCGGAATTAGCGTAAATAGTTGTGAACATTATAAAGAAGCAAGTACTCTATTAAACACCTTGAATAAGTTAAATTATCAGGAAAATCTAATCAAATTGAAGCCTTGAGAATGATAAAAAATAATGACAAAGTAAAATAAAAGCTTGCTTCTATGTTGGAGCAGCAGGAATCAAAGGATTTCAGTATGCATATGTGTTCATGTTACCTTTGCTTTAACCAAAATGGCGCAGAAGAGACTTGACTGATAGAACTACTAATGCTACGCCTAAAAAATAAAAACATAGGTGGTCGGTGTGAACTCACTATCTTTTCACTATGTTGGTGGAACTGAAGAGAGGTGAAAGTAATACACATTAATTACGGCAGTTAAACAGTGAAAAAGGGGAAATAGGGTGGAAAAAAGTAAACGAAATGGAGACCTCACCTAAAAGCTTGAAAGGATAGTATCGCAATGAGCAACACAGATGAGCATCTCATTCAGCTGCAAAATTTGGGCTCTGGGTTTCATTTGTGGCGTTTGCATTACTTATCTTTTATTGGTTGCTTCATCTCCTTTGAGAATTGTGAATTTCTTGGATTCCAGTTTTGTTGATTCAGAAATCAAGAGATTGGGCAGGTATGATGGTTCCCCAGAGCATATGATAAAGTTATGGTGTTTTCTAAGAAGAGAAAGCCTCAGCAACAATGAGAAAATTCAATTTCTATACTCTGCTAGGAGTTCCATGCTTGATAAATCCAAAGATCTTGATGAAGGATTCGACGATAATAATCATCTGCTTAAAGCTCCACATTTGGAAAATTGCAAAGCAATGGTAGAAACTAGCACACATTATGACAAAAGAGGCACAAACGGGAGCTTTCCTTCTTGGTTATTGTGGAGAGAATTATTAGGCACAAAGAATATAATACAACTTGTGGGAAAAATCAGACGGATGGAAAATTAGAAGGCACATATCCTTCTTGGGTTGAAGGATCCGATGAGGACAATTTTCCATAAAAAATAAAAAAATAACAAGCTACCACTATTTCACAGTCAATAGGACATCCTCATCACCATAAAACAGCACCAAACAAGAACAATGACATTGACTTTAACCTAAAAATCACGTTGGCAAAGCACAAAGATGCTATAGGCAATTACAAAACAGACATAAACTATAATATACGATAAAATTACTAAAATATTCCTCACCAATCGAAGGCGCAACCAATACAAAATACACCAGGACGACCTGGACGTCCACCCTATCACTAGAATGACATCCGAACAATGCCAGGTTAGCTAAAATCGGTCTCGAAAGGCAGAATCGGATGAAATTGCAGAGCGAACTGAATCAAAGCTTAAAAGATTGACGTGTGGAGGAAATTAGATCTGAAGAAAATACAGTTTGGTTCGAAAGTGGAAGCGGCAGCATAAAACGCAATAGCGAGGACAACTGGGAGGAAGGAGAAAAGCACGATAAGGAGAGGGAGTGAGTAGAGGACATAGAAGAGGGAAAAAGAGTGGCGGCGCTGAAGGAACCCTAGTTCCCATTAATTCGTATTTGCTGAGTGGCGTGAGTTATGCCTTTGACAGCGAGAGACAATATCACTTCACTAATTTTAGAGCTAATTTTTTCAAGATCCCGCTTAAATGAATTCTTTCCCGCAACTTCTCGTTTTTGGCGGGTGGGGCTAAATATTTATGTCGTGGCCAAAAGTTCAGCAAAAATTTTGAAAGGAAAGAATTAGAAATTAGATTTAACAATTGAAAATTATTAAAGTAATTATAGTATGAATTCCACTAACTTTTGGGGATTTTTTATTTTAGGGATTGATTTCAGCTTTCAGGGTTAAAAGGGGAATTAAAGAGGTACACGCACTGAAACAAAAACTATAAGCCGGCTCCAAAATTTAACGATGACGCCATCCTTTTTACCCGCCTGTAAAATGCAAGTTTAATATTAACTATTAATCCTATTTATTAATTATTACATGTAATAAATAAATACGAACAATAACTTATAATTATCAATAATTAATCATAAAAAATTATTACATATAAAAAATAATTATAGAATGTAGATAATGCCTAGTTAAAAATATGTTTATAACAATTAGGACGAAAAAATAGTTATTAAAAATTTATTTAGTATTATAAATGAGAATATTAATTAAAATTTCTAATTATAATTAATTAACATTAATTACTGAATAATAATCATTATTCATTATTATATTAATTATTGAACATTAGTTAATTCAAATTTCAAATTAAAATCCCATCTAGTTATAGATTATCAATAACTAATTACTAATTAATAGTCAATATTAATTACGAACTATGTTCAAGAAAAATTAGTTATTAAAAAAATACACAACGTTCAAGGTGTAATTATTAACTAATTGAAGACAATTGAAAACATATTCAACATGTAATATTCGTGAGAGACGATAATTACATGTGAAAGGCAACAAATGGGACATGTAAATAATAACTTGTATGGTAATGTTTATATTCTATGAATTTCGAATATTTTTAATATATAACATTTCTTATATTTAAAGTATGAAATTTTACAAAATTTTATATTTATTTCTAAATTATGAAAACTTCAAAATTTTATATTTAAACTTTGTATTTATTTTAGAAAATACGATATTTTTTATTTTTGAATTAATACATATAAAACATATCAATTGTAATTATTAAATTTAAATACTAGATAATAAATTTTACTTCTTAATTATTTGAAATTACTTATTAATAGTTGATTATTAAAGATTATTTATCTATAATATTAAATATTATTACCTTTTAATTATTTAGTAATTATTAATTAATCAATACCAACTATTGAGTTTTATTTACTATTAATAGTAGTTATTTGTTTTCTGTTATTAGTATATTATTACTAACATTAAGTATTTAAAATTTGTTTTTGATTATCAATTACTTAGTAAGAACATAACAGTAAAACATTTTATGACGAATAAGCATACAAGTCCCTTACAAATCCCTTGCAAATCCGCTACAAAATAGCTTCAAAAAATACATGACGGTAAACTGTCTCAATTTGTGATGGAGTTCAGTGACAAAAACTTGATGACGTTAAAGCGCTCCAATTAGCTATGGTTAGCGGCGGAAATCAGAACTCGACGGTAATATTTTAAAACAAGATGAAATAAAAAATTCAAGACAATATTCCTTACAAATTCCACGAAGATCCATCACTAATTTGCGATGGATTTTTCCGCTGCTAAAATCTGCAGCTATTTGCGCTTTTTCTTGTAGTGAATATAACATTCATGTTCTTACGGATTGCTGTGTTAACACGTCTTTGGGCCTCTGAGGCGTTGTTGGTTCTATCCAACTTATCAAGTAAGCGCGAGAAATCCTTCTGTGAGACGGGGGCAGAAGCAAAGAGTTGACGGCTATTTGTCGCTGCTGGAGTCAGAGCATTTGTATTGGCTCGAGTAGAAACACTAGCATCAACTACATTGGGATCAGTTTAGGGGTGGCAATTAGACCCGACCTGATAGACTCGGACCCGACCCATCAGGTCTTGGAACTAGGCTGGTCGGGTTTTGTCGGGTCTAAGCCATACATTTCCAAAATTTGGACCCGACCCGACCCGAGCTTCAGTTCAGGTCGGGTTTTGTTGAGTAACAACACTAAAAATACATATATTTCAATGCTTTTTGGTCGGGCATTCAGGTCGGGTTTTATCGGGTCTTTATTGTATTTTTCATCACTTAGACCCGACTGAAGACCCGTCGCGTTCGGTTTGTGATCAGGTCTTCTCGGGTCGGGTCGGTTCGGTTTTTCGGTTCTCGATTCTAATTGTCATCCCTAGCTCAACTCAATCGGATCGGTTTGCAGTAGTACCCTCGGATAGAGCGGAGTAGCATTACCGGTGCGGGTTGGTAGAGTATCGATAGGCACGTTCAGGCCTTTGTGTCGGGCCAAACTATTTCCCCCGGATCGGTTCAGCACTCCTACTCCAAATCAGTTCGAGTCCGAACCGGTCCCCTAGGACCTAGTAGCTATGAGCGTTTGTTCATTATCTAACTGATCTTCGTTTGCATTGTTTATTCGGGAAGTTTGTAGTTCCTTTCCTTTTCTTGGAGCCATGAAGTCCGAGTATTTTTTGAAATTAATGAAAACTTCAAAAACAATGGAAATGCAGACTATCTTCTTCGGACTTGAAGATGCAAAAAGTAAAATAATAATCCGAAAGGTTGAGAATTTCGAATTTCTCAGTGAAAGCGCCGAAATATTAGACCAAAAAGTAGTTCTAACACCCAACTAACTAGAAATTGTAGAGAATTATAATCTAAAGACAAATAAAAAATTAATTGACACACAAGATTTATAGTGGTTCAGCATTAACGAGCCAACATCCACTTTATAACCTTCTGAATGATGAACTGATTACAAGTACAATGTATATAATCACTCAGCCTCACAAGTACATGTTGGATCTTGATTAACCCTAGAGGGGGGGGGGGGGGGTGAATAGGGTTTATTGAAAATTAAGCGAGATATAAAAAAAAATCAAATCACAGAATGCAGCAGAAAATTAATGCAGAAAAGTAAATGACACAAGATATACCCAACTTCGGCAAAATCCTGCCTACTGCTGCATTCCTAAGGTTTTTACTAGGTAATAGAACAAATCCCGCTTACAAGACCATGTAAACTCGCAAAGCCCTCGCTCCTATTCTAATCCTACTCTCAAAACCGTAGACTGACCTATATCCCCTAGGTCAGATTTTCCCTAGTTTTACAGACTCTAGTAAACTGCCTAGTTTTACAGACGAAACTAGGAAACCCCCTAGATTTTACAGACTTTAGAAACTGTCTAGTTTTACAGACGAAACTAGAAAACCAATGGACGGTTACAAGTGAAATTAAAACACAACAAAATAAAAACCGAATTAGAAAACCCCTTTAAGCTTTGACTCAAAAACATGGTTGGCCCCTTTGTGCTTCTTCAAAACAATATTGGTCTAAACTTTGTTCTTCAATGGCGTCCCCCTAGGATTTTTCTTCTGCTTCAAATTGGCTTTAAGATTGGTTCAAGAAATCTGTTGCTCCTTTAGTTGTTCGATGTTGGCTTCAATCTCGAATTCGAAGTTTGATCTTCCTTGCTCCAACTCTATAAGACTTTTGATTTTACTTTGGAAAATGATTGATGGTTTTTTTGTGAGTTGGATGAATTTTCCTGTGAGGAATCGTGTGTAGTAATAGGATTTCAAATCCTTAAATTGCGCTCAGATTTCAATTAAATGGCTTGGCCTGATTGCGTTGCTTTCCCTTTTGGTTTGCTCGATTCTTCAATTGATTTGCTCTGCTTTTAATGATGAATCTGGACTTGGCTTTGTCCGTTGAATGAATGATGAATTGTTCAACTTTGATGACATGCTCTGAAATATAAATTTTGTCTTTGCGGCATGACTTTATTCCAAAAGAAATTGTGGCATATCTGGATATGAATTGAAACATTTGTGGCCCCTTGAGTCATTTATGGAAAGTGTTGACTTTTTCCTTGTGTGCTTGCTTGATTTCTTGGATGATTTAACTGTCATGTTTTGATCACTGAATTTCTAGAAACAATTTGAAAGTTTCTCTTTGCACTAAAAAAAACACAATGATTTTTAGGAAAGAAATAATTGATTCCATTCCATATTTCCAGAAATTGGTTCATGACATATATATGTAAATATTTGAATGCCTATTTAATCCTCATTTGTATTTCTGGAAAATAAATCAAATGTTTCTCTTGCCATTCAAAACATATGTGATCCCATGTAAAACTGGAAACATGTTAATTGTTGCTATGAGATGTATTATTCCCTTGCCTTCCATTACTGTGTACACATTCTTGTACAAATACTTATGCACAAAGTTTTTCACTGATGTTGATTCTCACCATGTTTGAGTTCATGCCCAAAACTGTTTACTGCCATAAATGTGTTCATTTCTGGAAATGGAATATTTTGATTTCTCAAAACATTAAAAACATTCCTTTTATAAAAATGTTTGTTGGCTTGAAATTCTCGGCATTAAATGAATAAATCAATTCTGGAAATTTGATTTAAAACATGCCAAAACAAATTGCATGTTTTATACTGGAATCATATGAATGCATGAATTACTCATTTAACACTTTCCAATTTTGCTATGCCAATTAAATCTGATTTGAAACTTGAATGCTGATTATCTAAAAACATTTGCCATATGTGTTCAGGAAATAAATGATTGGAAACAAATTGATTTCCATACCAAATATTTGAACACTGATTTGTTTTAAATCTGGAAATTATTGATCACTTGCCTAGGAATGATGTACTGAATGTTCATTACCATGCAATTCTCATCTATTTGCAATTCAAAACGGGAAATTTTGAAATTTCATGCCAAGTTTATTTACTACGATATTTCTGCTCCTTGTATCATAACTGGAAATAATTGCAATGCAAAACCTGATTTGCAAAATTGTTTTCTTGCCACCTTACCTGTACTGATTTAGAAAAATCTTCAATACAAAAAAACATTTCCAATTTTGTCAAATATGAAATGAATTCAAAAATGTTTCTTGCCAAATATAAATGGCTCAACCACCATTCAAACTGCACTATTATTCTACAACATGCATGTATGTATGCTCCATGATAATTTGTTATATGTTTCCATGAATGAATGAGAAAATGTATTCATTCACCATTTCTGGAAATAGCATTAAATCCCTTTTGAACACCTGATTGATTTGTGCAATTCATCCCTTGCCAAAAATGCTGCTGTATGAACAATTCATTGCTTGCCACATTTCTTTTTCACTGTAAATCAAAAGATGATAAGATCTCTCTGAATTTCTGGAGAAAGAAAATCTGCATTGAAAACTTGCCAATAGATACACAGTGAGATTTCTTGAGACAATTTAACACTTGCCAAAAAATAAACTTATTTCTCCATGCTTGATTAAAAAAACTTTCCTGTTTGTGCTCATATCCTGACTCAATTATGTTGTATGCCTTGTAAGCTTGACATGCTGAATTTGACATCACCATAATAGTTGTTGCATCATTGTTTCATGCTTCACCGTGTTGTGTTCACTTGTCACACATGTTGAAACAAAAAAATGTATACTGCATGTCCACGCTGAATGAATATAAAACTTGCTTCCACCATGTAACTTGTTGAACCAGTCTATGTTGCATGTTGTCTTGTGATTTTCCTTGATCTTGAGTTGATCTCTCTTGTTTGTCACAATTTTTTTTCATAATTGCAATATGAATGAGTGAAATGCTGTAGTAATGCAATGACTGTATACTAGAGTGATGAGCGTTGTAGTGAGGAACAAATGTACAAAATAAGAAAAATTGTACCGATATTTGTAATAAACAAATTTGATTGAAATAAAATATTATTTTATTTTGTTCAAACAAATTTGTCTATCGTATTTGTGAATATACAATAGTGGATTTAGAATGTTGTACTATTTCAGATGTTGAAATAAAGTATTTAATTGAATAAATATACTGTGAAAATATTCAATTGTGTATAATAGTATTTTATTCAACAAACATTTATTTCTTTGAAATGGTGTAAAATAAAATAGTACAATTACAAACACATTTAAATAATTTCATATGTTTGTTATCATCAAGCAAAAATTATAGAACTGTTAGACACAACAATCTCCTCCTTTTGATGATGAAAAACATAAAACAAGATTTTGAATACATGTAACGACCCGGAAAATTTGAAACAATTTTTTTTTAATTGGCTAAAATAGTGGATTTTAAATATTTTAAATAAATATTTTAAATAATAGCAATGAAAAGTGAGTTTGAATTGACGTTTGAAAACAAATATAATTAATTCTAATTATAAACAAGGCCTGAAAAGGCGCTACAGTTTCAAAAGTTGAATTCAAACTTTGTCGGACTGTACCGGTTGCAAACCAAAACGGATTTGAGTGAAACCAAAAATATTTAAATATGTTAGTGAATACCTTTCTAACGAATCTGAAAAATTGAATTTTCATAGCGGAAAGCAAAAGTTATGGCCAAATGAATTTTCAGAAAGGTCGCTATGGAATTTATATAGCCCATGAAACTGGCCATTTTGCATACAACCTCGGAATTCGATGAAACAACTTTTGTTGGATCCGGGATGTGAAGTTATTGCTAGGTTTCAAATTTCATAATTTTTGAAGCTAGTATGTGAGCGTGGCAAAGGAAAATATGTTTTGGTCAATTATAGTAAAATTGGATCGACCAGAAATGGACCTTTTTGCAAACGGTCTCAGAAATCGACGAAACTAGTTTTGTTGGGACCGTATCATCAAAACATAGCTAGATTTATTTTTCTGGAATTTTTCGAATCAGTTTGTGGTCCTGGCAAATTGAAATGTACGTTCAAATTAACTATAAAATGTTTTATACTTTAATTTGAAAGATAACTGACTATAACAGTCGAATGGGCCTACGAAACATATCCTATTGTGTTCGGAATGGGGGTAAAACGCTAAGGACAACAGTCGTTGGGCTTAGATTGGTGGTCGTGTCAGAAAACCCCTTTAAAACCCCCCGTCCAATCATAATTTTTATAAAATAATAATAAAAGTAAATCCTTTCTTTCTCCCCGATACGAACGACGACTCCTCTTCAAAGCTTTCCCCTTCGTTTTCTCCTTCCACACTCAATAAAAACCCATGCCCCAGTTGAGGCTTTTGTAGATCGTCAGACGAGCTTCAAATCCATATATAGTTTGATTTTTTTCGTTGTGTATATCGCCAGAACCGACCTCGTGAAGCTCCGTCGTTCGAAGGCCGATCGCGCCGCCCAGGAGCCTCCGAGTTCGACACCGTCAGCACCTTAGGCGCGCCTCTCGAGGCTGGTCAACGCTGCGTGGTCCGATCGTGGTAATACTTCACGGTTTGGTCAAGAATTGAAGACCTAGTTTTGAATATCAAAACGAGGTATACGACTTTATTATTTTCAACTGTTTTAACACCTTTAAACCGTTGCAAACCTTGTAAAAATCATGTCTTTTTCATTTTTAGATGAAATTCAGTGAAACAAGAGACAGTGGACTCGTGTGGACGTCTTCTACATTTTAGAAGAGACCGCATATTTTTCTGAGCCTTCTGCTATTTTTGGTGGAGTGGAACCCAATGTGAGATTTCTAATTTACAAACGATATGGAAAATGACGATGTATAAATTATATAGTCGATGTATGGGTTATATCAGCGTTGTACACCTTAGGTATAAGCATTGTATAAGTGGTACGTTCGATGTATAAGTTATATATGTGTTGCAAAAATATATATGTGTTGAAATAGAAGTGAACTGCTATATATATATATATATATATATATATATATATATATATATATATATATATATATATATATATATATATATATACACACGCCCCTCGTCCATAAACCATGGACGATATTTATTGGTTGTGATTGGTGTGAAAATTGATTGACAGCAAATGGTTGACTGGAATTGTTTGTGGTTGATATTGATTGATTGTGGTTGAAAAATACCCATTTGTGGTTGAGAAATATTTGGTTGAAACCACATAGGATTAGTTTGTGGAAATGAAATAAATATATACATGCCGCCTGCGTGCGAATTAGATGCATGTTTCCCCATTATCAAAAACCGCGAGGTTTTAAGGTAGAGCGAGGAGCCGTACTAGGGACGGTCCCGGTTTCAACTACCCTGCCGTTATGATGCCGAAATTTTGAATAATATTCATGTGTTTGAATCATTTTCATTTGTTGAAACTATATTTATTCGTTGAATAGAAAGCCTTCATGTGTTGAGTCGATATTCATTCGTTGGATAGAAATTCATGTGTTGAATGGTATTCGTGTTATAAATATAAAAATCACATTTTTATCATCTATATGAACTATATAAAATAATCTTGTTTTGAAAGAAATAGTTTTATAATAGAAATCCTATTTTTATTACCTATAGGAACTATATAAAATAATAGTGGTTTGAAATGAATTGTTTTACAATAAAAATCACATTTTTATTATATACGTGAATTGTTAAATATAGTGAAGTGTTGAAATAGAAGATAGTTGGATAAAAATATCCATTTTTATCAAATGTATGAAAAGAATATAGCTTTGAAATCGAAGGATTGATATATATATATATATATATATATATATATATATATATATATAATTGAAATATATCGAATAACGACGCTGCAATTCGTATTTTGAAACCATGATTTCAAACGATTATACCGGGAGATCCGACCATCGGATTTTCATGAAATCGCAACCGTTGGGTTCGCTTTGGAAATATCTTTCCAACGGCACCAACTTTGTAAAAATCCAACGGTTGGATTGTCTAGAATGTTTAATTCAAATCTGAAGAAAAATAGCGCCAGAATCGATTATATTTTTATATATAAATATAAATATAATTATAATTAATCGAATAACGACGCTATAGTTCGTATTTTGAAATAGAAACTTCAAACGATTATACCGAGAGATCCGACCGTTGGATTTTCCCGAAACTGGAACCGTTGGATTCGTTTTGGAAAGATCTTTCTAATGATGTAAATTTTGTGAAGATCCAATGGTTAGATTTTCAGACATGTGTAAATCAAATCTGAAGAAAAACAGCGCCACGGCCGCGTTATGGCCTGAAGCGTCATTTTGAATAAATTGGCTATTTTAAAATAAATAAAAAACAGCGATAAATCGTTATAAAATATTACAAACGATATGGATGTGAAATTTAGAAATCGTTCTCTTACTGATTGACGGTTAGTGACTAATGAATTGAAATGATGCGTGTGTATGTTAGTGTTGCACTTGTTTAATATATACGCGAGTTTCTCAGAAAGACCGGGTTTATCCCATTCTGAATAACTGAATCGACGATAAGAAATCGAAGATAAAGACGGTGGTCGAATACCGGAGATCTTCACCTCGTTTGGATGGTAACCGAGGTCCTGATTGGGAGGCATCCCGAAATATGGATAATGAGTGGTGATCGTCCAGACGTACGTGGTGATCGATGGGTTTGCGAGGTATACAGTGCCTCCGGTTTCGTTCAGACCCAGAATGGACTTGTAAATGGATTGTTTGTCTGACAATGGATTTTATTCTGTGTTGATTGATCTCTGTTAAATATACATCTATTTGGCGGCGGAGAATTTATTCTTTTGCTTAACGCCCTTCTCTGAAACGCACGAGCTCAGAGGTTGTATATCGATGGACATCAGTCGCATGGCATGAATTGCTAGTGTGGCATGCCTAAGTGGCAAATGATCAGGGCTTCTGTTGAAAAGCAAAGTCTTGTGGTGATGATCAAAGCACCGTCTGTGTGGCGTAGCTTTGTGTATAAAGTGAATTCGCGAGCCTCACACCCCGGTATGAACCAGAAACGGGAGAAGGACCTCAGGGAGGGCATGCGTTTCTTTCTAGCTAGGAGTTGTGTAGGTGTTTTTACACGGCCTGACATTTTACTTATGTGGTTGTTGCTATTGCGAGACGCCTCGGATATATCGGTCGATCCGGGACCGATGGAGTCATTCGTTGGCTCATTTACACCCCATAGGGCGGGGAGACGTAGTGTTCAGGCATAATAATCCACATCGGTGGACCGGCCTTGACGATCCAGGGGGCAGTTGCGGCTGTTCTTGAGACATGGGCTAGATTGTCTTGAATTCGGTAAGGACTATCTTTTGCCTTGGGTCATGACATAAATCCAATTTCCAAATACGACATCGTGCGGTTTTGATTGTATACCTATATTTGGCGACATAGTGGCATGGGACGCTCATGTCGTCTATGATTGATAGTTATGATTCGAAATTGTTTTTGAAACATATAAACACTAGTAGTAATATCAAATGCTTTTGTTTTATTCGTATCAAGCATATTTGGCCATTATAAGGTAAAACTCTGATATACATGTAAATGTGTATATTTTATCCGCATATTTATCTTATTTTATCTTTTAAATAATTGATATTGTGTATTTATAGCTGTGTTTTCAGATTGTTGACAAGAATCATGGTTTAGAGCATTTGATGAATAAAGAATGAAGAATTTGCTGAAAAAGAGTGAAGTTAAAATTACTTAAGCTTGAAGAGTTTAAAGCTTGAAGAACGGTTGCAAATAGAGTTTAGTTGGGTAGATTTGGCTCACTAAAGATTCATATTGTGTCCACATTGGCTCAATTGCAGACCATTTCACTCATGTAGCGTTCACATTAGCTCCTTTGCAAGGCTTCTCATTCATGCACTGCACGTGTTCACACTGGCTCACTTACAAGGCCTCTTACTCTACAACCCCGTTCACACTAGCTTATGTGTTAGTTGGGCTAATTCTTTAGTCCCACATTATGGAATTTGCCAAGTAGCCTTTGTCATATCAGCTATAAATACACTATATCTCATTCATTGTAAAACACACTTGGTTTTATTCTGTAATTCTCTTCTTGGAATAAAACTCCTCTTTCTCTTCTATTTAGTTTTTATTTGCATTTTATTTATGTTCATGTCTGTTATTTTCTTTTTATTCTCTTCTTATTTAGCTATGTCTAGCTAATCCCCTTTCATTAGGGGGTGATGACGCTAACAGATATGATTCAATATGAATCACATAGCTAAAGAGATTAGAACTTCATATATGTAGATCTGGATCTGAACCAAGCGTTGGATCTGAACCTTCATACACTGTGTCGTTTAAGAGCTATGCTCCTTCACAGGGTATATTCGAGTTCGATCTAACGTTTATCAGATTTAGATCTAATATTTAGGGTTTTAGAAATAAATTAGTGAATCTGTCCTGATAGCCTATGGTTGTTTAAGAGCTTAGCTCCTGCATAGGCTATACTTGTTGTTATTCACGTATTTGTTTCTAGAAACCTAATTATTGTTGATTCATGTTTGTGACAGAAACATGAACTAGATCTGATTAATCTGTTTGGCTATTGATGAATATTAATCTAATCTATGTCATTACTCCCTAATTACTTTCTTTTATTGTTAAAAACTCGCTTTTTGTTTATTTTCTGTCAATTTGCAATCAATCAAAATTCTGGAATAACTTGATTGGATTTATTAATTAAAATATTTTTGGTCCCAGAGTTCGACACCCTCTACAACAATCCTTGTTGTTTAGGAAAGCCGAACGGATTTTACAGTTGTTTACAACTGTTTAATTTGTTCGCAAACAAATTTTGGCGTCGTTGCCGAGGACCAAAATAGTTTTTAATTTTAAAATCCTTCGGGTTATAGTTTTATTTTATTTCATTATTTAAAAAAAAAGCACAAAAATATTTTTATTTTATTTCTTTTCTTTTGTTTTCATATATAGAAAAAAATATCTCTTGATTAGCTTTTGATTTGGTACCGCTGATTAAGAGATAGAAAAAAACTTGCATGTTATATATATAAAAAAATATCTTGTTTAGAAGATTTGGTATTAAATTATTGATACCACAATCTTTTAATTAAGAGAAAAAAATTCTTGCCTTTTTTTTTGTTTCCAATTTAGTTCCTTTCCTTTATTTCTTTCCTCTATTTTCCACCATCAATACATTTCCTTTTCTGCAAAATTAAAAAAAAATCTTTTTAATTTACAAATTGTTTTTCTCTGTCCAGCATCACCTCCCGACAAAAATTCGAAACCACTTCCCTGAATCATCCACAAACAAGCCAAATAACTTCACAGCAACCATTTCCTTTACCCTACCGCTCAAAATTGCTCATCTACACCCTCACTACCCCTCAACCATACCAGAATCCCAATCTCCACTGCCGAATCAACAAACAAAGTTCATCACAGTTCGCACCTTCTCCAATCCCTGTCCACAAACCACTCTTCATTGAGCACTGCAGCAGAAACATCACCTTCTTCATTTTGCCTAGTCCATTCCACACTGCATACAGCAAAAGTTCATACCGATACGCCTCGCAAAATTCCAAAGCCTCACAACCGCATTGCCTACATTAGCTTCCTACAATCATCATCCCTCAACCAGCGATCCACAAACTCCTCTCCATAGTTTGCCTCAGATTCTTCTCAACAAAACCTCCTCACTGTCAACTCTACTTCACAAATTTCATAATCATCACCTCTGTCTCATACCATAGTCACAACTCAAACCCGCTATCATCTCATCTACTGATCAACACCGCAAAATTCAACCAAACGTCCAGACCAACGTCTACCTCTCAACGCCTGAATCCACCTTCACGGATACACAAGGTACAACACTCCACTATGATCAGCTCCTCTTCACAACTGCATAATTTCCATCACACTGGAGTTGATTTGCATTGTTGACTTGCACAATCCCTGCACCAATTTTCAAAAACCTGGAACTGCCTTTCTCAAAATTCGCAACCAGATCATCTCAAGACCCCTTATTTTCCTTATATCAAACGCAACCCCCTCCCCTCTTAAACAAACCCATCGACCAATTTGCCCCCTTTGACCGCAATCTCACTCGAACAAACTCCCAACGCTGCAGATCCTACCTCCCCAAATTGATCGCTCAAAAATCGCCATCAACCACCATCAGATCGGGTTCCTCACAAATCCCTTTCCAATCCTCAACTGCCAACAAGCTCATCAACTCCCATACACAGTTCCTACATTTCACCACACCAATCCATCACACTGGTTCCTTACTAATCCCTACAGTCAACACCACCCGCCTCCACAAGCTTCATCCGCAAATCGCTCCTTCACCGTATCTTCTTCTACACCAGCGAAGTCTATCTCGAACCGAAAGCTGCCTTCTGAAATCGAGAACCCCCAACTCTTCGACTTCGAGTGCATCCATAGACCTGATCCGAAGCCAAGTAGTGAACGCTACCTGTTCTCTTCTCCACACTACGTAATTTCCATAATTTCTTTTCCAAGTTTTTTTTCCTCTTTGGTTTTTCTAGTCTGTTCTTGCGATTGGAAATTGAAAACAAGGATAAGGAGTTGTTAAGAAAACAACGTATTGGGTTTGGGGTGTAATCTGGCCCGTTCTCTTGGGCTAATTTTCCAATAATCTTTAGTTAAGATTTTTATTCCCTCTGTTTATCATTTGTTTTTGACTTGTTTATTTTTTAGCTTGGGTGGATTGTATTTTGAAACCAATATATATATATATATATATAAAAGGTACAGTTGAAATTAGAAAAAGGTCTCCTAGCCCGAACCCGTGCCGTAGCGCAGTCGAACAATTAACTGAAGGTGAAACAACAATAAATCTACAGACGATTCAGACGGGTTGGAGCGGTTGCACACCAAGTGGGGTGTGAACGCGCTTGCGCGACTCAATTGCACTGGACGGACTGCCGATCAAGGTGAGTATTTTCTAACTCTACAGGGACCGCTGCTGCAAATAAAAAAAAAATAGACATTGCTTGTAAAACTCTTCTGCAGGGCATCGGCTTGCTTGTAAATTTTATTTTTTTTATTTATCTCTGAAATTGACTGTTCTGTGACTGTTCATTCTATGACTGAAAAAAAATATTGCATTCATCTTAGTTTTGTTTTTATTTTCTAAGGACTTCATTATATTTTGACAATTTGGTTTAGTTCTAACAGATTATTTCTCGGTGTCTAGACTACGACAGAGTAATAACCGTTTATAAATATTACGGTGATTCGTAAATATTATATCAGTTGTTCCTCTGAAGGTACTTAAACCTTCGGCTGCATTGCTAGGGTGATTCCTGGTGCACCGATAACTCCTGTCCGTTAACTGGTTGAGAAATCTTTTGTTGAAATATATCAAACCGTCATTATATAATTCTAGAAATTGTAAATTGCATTAGGTTCATTTAAAAAAAATATTTCTGTTGTGTCGAATTCTTTTTCTCTAAAAAAAAATCGCTCAAATTTGTTTTTTCTCGTCTTCCCTTTTTCTTCTCGCTAGTGCATGCGTCATTGGACTCATGATCCTTCAGACAATCGTTTAGTTCGAACAAACATTTCTTTAACCATGGCCGAAGAAAATCCCCCTCGATCTCTTATGGATAGATACTTCCCCGATCGGGTTTCTATTCCTTCTTGCATCATATTGCCCGCCCTAACGGGTAACCACTTTGAAATTCATTCGAATCACATAAATACTCTTCCAAAGTTCGACAATTTAGAATGTGATGATCCATATATTTTCTTGACCAAATTTGAACAAGTTTGTGCAACCATGAAATTTCAACAATTAAGTGACGATGGAATCAAACTTAGGTTAATTCCATTTGCACTTACCGATTATGCTGAGAAATGGTTGTATAGCTTGCCTTCAAATACGATTGGAACTTGGGGTGAATTTGTAAACATTTTTCTAATGAAATTTTACCCTCTAGAAAAAACATCCAAAATTCGAAACGAAATCGTCAATTTTCATCAATTTGGGGGTGAATCCTTTGCAAAATATTTTGAAAGATTTAAAGAGCTTCTAGTCAAATGTCCACATCACAATTTCGAAAAATGGACTCTTTGTCAAATTTTATACGATGGACTTGAAAATAACTCTCGAACCATGCTCGAATCAATGTGCCAAGGAAATTTTCTAGCCCAAGATCACAATGCCGCTTGGCAATTTCTCGAAAATTTGGCCGAAAAATCAGCTCAATGGGAAAGATCTAACGAGAAATCGATTAATTCCCGTTCTAACGCTCATTCGGTCGGATCATCAGTATCCTTAGAAGCAAAAATAGACGCGATGATATCCAAATTCGATAATGTCCTTTCATCACTCAAATAAATCAAGCTCAAGAGTCTCAGACCTCATGTTACAAATGTAACGATCCTAACCACATAACTGATCAATGCCCACATTCATTGGAACAACTCAACGCATTTAACAAAGCTAGGAATGACCCATTCTCCCCAACGTACAATCCAGGTTGGAGAAACCATCCTAACTTCTCTTGGACCCAAAACAATGCAAATTCGAATGCAGTTCGACCGCCTTTTCAGTCATTTTCGAATAATCCTTCGAGACCTCCCTTTCAACAAACTCAATTCCAACATCATGTGCCACCTTTTCAAAATCAAGCGCAACAATCTTTTGTTCCCTAAGACGATAAACAATTGACATCACTTGAGAAAACTCTCGAAGAACTGACTAAAGCAACGACTCAAAATCTCCAATCAAATACCAATCTTCAAAATTTATTGACTTCGCACATGCAAAACACGAGTCAATTGATCGCTAAACTTGAAATGCAAATGAGTCAGTTAGCCACTTCGGTGAGCGAACGGGAAAGAGGCACGTTCCCGAGTCAACCCATTCCAAACCCCAACCATCAAAATCCTAACTCCAACCAAATTCACATCATTCAAGATTCAAACGTTAGTCACTTGAATGCGGTCACGACTCTTAGGTTCGGCAAAAAGATTGACAACCATGTGGTCAACCCAAATGCTTTACCAGACGATCTTCCAAACCCTATCGAAAATTCGACCAACTCAGATCAAAACATTGAGCCAATTTCTGACAAGGACCATCCTCAAACTCAAGTAGCCCAACCTACTGAGTTGTCTGCTCCATTTCCTCATAGACTCCGACCTAGGAAAAAGACGGATCAGCTAGAAAAAATCCTTGAAATATTTAAGCAAGTTAAAGTGAACATTCCTCTTTTAGATATTATGCAACAAGTTCCACAATACGCCAAATTTCTAAAAGATATGTGCACTCAGAAACGTCATACACATGTACCTAAGAAAGTGTTTCTAGTGGCAACTCTAAGCGAAGTCTTGTCCCAATCGATGCCAGTGAAGTACAAAGATCCTGGTTGTCCCACAATATCATGTACTATTGGGGACAAGAAAATCGATAGATGCCTGCTAGACTTAGGTGCTAGTGTTAACTTGCTTCCATATTTCGTCTATCGCCAATTAGGGCTAGGAGAACTGAAACCCACCAAGGTTACCCTTCAGCTTGCTGACCGTTCAATTAAGAAATCTGTGGGCAAAATCGAGGATGTGTTGATCAAAATTGGCGAATTCATCTTTCCAGTTGATTTCATTGTCTTAGAAACTCAACTGGTTAGTAGTCCTGCAAACCAGATCCTTTTGATTCTAGGATGACCCTTCTTAGCAACCTCTAATGCTCTCATCAACTGTAGAAATGGGTCTATGAAACTTTCTTTCGGTAACATGACTGTCGAACTAAACATCTTTAGAACTGAAAACTCTCCTAACTCTTATGTGGATCAGTTTTCTTAAATTCATTCAGTCCACGACAATGAACCCGAACTCGACCATCTGAATAACGAAATTGAATCGAATTACAAAACCTTGTTTCAAGATATTCCCGAAAATGTCTCTGATTCGATTCCTGTCGAGCCGCTCACAACTAAGTCTGTCTCTCAACTAGTTTCTTCAGTTGAGTCATCCCCAAAATCTGACCTCAAAGTGCCCCAGTCATCTTAAGTACGCTTACTTAGGAGACAATGATACTTTTCCTGTCATTATCGCTTCTGACCTTACTTTAGAGCAGGAACAATTGCTCCTTCCCATCCTTAAGAAAAATAAGGAAGCAATTGGTTGGTCCATGGCTGATATTAAGGGGATTAGTCCTTCAATTGTCCAACATCGAATCCACCTTATAAATGATGCCAATCCCACTCGTGATCCCCAACGTCGACTAAACCCCATCATGAAAGAAGCAGTTCAGGCTGAAATCCTTAAATGCCTTGACAATGGAATCATCTACCCGATTTCCGATAGTCAATGGGTTAGTCCGATTCATGTTGTACCTAAGAAATCAGGGATTACCATGGTTCAAAATGAAGCTAACGAGCTTATCCCAACCCGCATCCAGACTGGTTGGCGTGTTTGCATTGACTGTAGGAAACTTAATGCTGTAACACGAAAGGATCATTTCCCTTTGCCATTTATCGATCAAATGTTAGAACGACTAGCCGGTCACGAGTACTATTGTTTCCTTGACGGGTACTCGGGATATAATCAAATCCCTATCGCTCCTGAGGACCAAGAGAAAACCACTTTCACGTGTCCATTTGGTACATTTGTGTACTGACGTATGCATTTTGGTCTCTGTAATGCACCTGCAACCTTTCAGAGATGCATGATTAGCATTTTTTCTGATATGATCGAGCGATTTTTGGAAGTGTTCATGGATGATTTTTCCATCTTCGGGGATTCCTACACTGAGTGTTTACATCACCTGGATCTTGTTCTTAACCGTTGCAAAGATAAACACTTAACGCTTAATTGGGAAAAGTGTCACTTCATGGTTAAACATGGCATTGTTTTGGGACATGTTATTTCTAATAAAGGAATTGAAGTAGACAAAGCCAAAATTGAGGTTATTTCAAATCTTCCCATTCCTAAATCCGTTAAGGACATCCGATCCTTTTTAGGTCATGCTGGTTTTTACCATCGCTTTATAAAAGATTTTAGCAAAATCACTCGACCTTTGACCAATCTTCTTGGTAAGGATGTTCCTTTCAACTTCAATTCTGATTGCATTTCATCTTTTGAGCATCTTAAAAATGAACTTGTCTCTGCCCCAATCATCTGCTCTCCCAACTGGAAGCTGCCTTTTGAAATCATGTGCGATGCCTCGAATTTCGCTGTTGGCGCTGTCTTAGGACAACGTATCGATAAAATTCTTCATGTCATTTACTACGCGAGTAAGACTCTTAACGACGCTCAAATCAATTATACAACCACTGAAAAGGAACTCTTGGCAGTCGTTTTCGCTTTAGAAAAATTCAGACCTTATCTGGTTGGCTCACACATCACGGTTTATACCGATCATTCCGCACTTAGGTATCTTTTCTCTAAAAAGGATGCTAAGGCTCGTCTCATTCGTTGGATCCTTCTACTTCAAGAATTTGACCTTACCACTAAGGATAAAAAAAGATCTGACAACGTTATTGCAGACCACCTGTCTCGTCTTCCAAATGCCCCGTCTTCTTCTCTTCCGATCAACAAGAATTTCCTCGATGAACAGCTGTTTTCTCTATCCACTGATCCTTGGTTTGCTGACATTGTCAACTACTTAGTCACCAAGCAGATCCCTTCTTTTTGGTCTAAGCAGGATAAACACAAATTCTTTTCCCAAGTGAAACATTTTTATTGGGACGACCCCTATCTTTTCAAGTATTGTCCCGACCAAATCATTCGAAGATGTGTTCCTGACACTGAAATTCACAGTGTCCTCTCTTTATGTCATGACCAAGCATGCGGTGGTCACTTCGGTCCCAAAAAGATAGCCGAAAAGGTACTCCAATCGGGTTTCTACTGGCCCACCCTTTTCAAAGACGCGTACGAATTTTGCAAAACTTGTGATCGATGTCAATTCTTAGGGAAAATTTCTAAACGGAATATAATGCCCCTAAACCCCATTCTAGAGGTCGAAATTTTTGATGTTTGGGGTATAGACTTCATAGGACCCTTCCCTAATTCTTTTGGGAACCTTTACATTCTCTTAGCTGTTGATTATGTTTCCAAATGGGTCGAAGCTGTACCATGCAAAACAAACGATAACAAGGTTGTTGTGCGCTTCTTGAAAGAAAACATCTTTTCTAGGTTTGGCACACCTCGCACAATAATCAGTGATAATGGTACACACTTCTGTAATCGTTCATTTGAAGCTCTCATGAGAAAGTATTCGATAACCCACAAGTTATCTACTCCTTACCGTCCTCAAACTTGTGGGCAAGTTGAAGTATCGAATAGGCAGATTAAACAAATTCTTGAGAAAACTATGAATCGAAATCGTAAAGATTGGTCCCAAAAGTTAACCGACGCTCTTTGGGCTTACCGCACCAACTTGGGTATGTCCCCGTATCGGTTGATTTTTGGTAAGCCATGTCACTTGCCAGTTGAACCAGAACATAGGGCGTTATGGGCAATAAAAACTTTGAATCTTGATTTAGAGCAAGCAGGAGAACATAGGAAGCTTCAACTTAATGAACTTGATGAAATTCGAAACGATGCCTATGAAAATGAACGAATTTACAAGGATAGAACAAAAGTTTTTCATGATAAATCAATTTTACGTAAAACTTTCATGCCAGGTCAAAAAGTTCTGTTGTATGACTCAAAACTACATCTATTTCCGGGTAAGCTAAAATCTAGATGGACCGGACCTTACACTATACGGACTGTTTTTCCGTATGGTGCGATAGAGATTGAGAATCCAACTGATGAATCATCCTTTAAGGTCAATGGTCAACGCCTTAAACCTTACTTGGAACCAATACCCAACCAAGAGGAAGAGCTCATGGTCCTCCATGAGCCACATTACATTCGGTAAGACGCACTAACCCTCTTTTGTACATATGTAAATATTCTCTTATTTGTTTTTCCCTTTCACTAAGATATGTCTGATTAAGACTGTGAGGACACAGTCACACTCAAGTGTGGGGGGAATTCACATTTCATCAGCAATCAAATTTTATGATCTAGGTCATTCATTGAACAAGGATTAACTGAAATTCATAAATAACACCTTGGTTCTTGTTTGATAAGTTGAATTGTTGGGTGATGGGAATGAACATTATTTATTCATTGAGTCGTAATGTGTCTTTTTAAGATGCTAGCTTGAGACCGTGCAGACGTTAGTCGTGTTCTGGAGTAAGCGTGTCAACCTTTGTTATACATTTTAGAATGTGCAAGTAAAAATAATCAAAAAAAAAAAAAAATCAAATAATAATGATTTGGCACTTACATTTGATTGGATTTTCTGAGTTCGTTTTCATGCATAATATTCTCTTTTCACTCAAATTTTCAAAATCGTAAGTTCTAAAATCCACTTGGCCCAATTAAGGAGAAATGACTCATTGTAGCGTTCTTCTTCGATACCCCACATTATTCAAACCCAAGTTTTAGTCGATTTACATCCATGTTTCGACAAGTTTACCTTATATTGGTGTACTCAAGAACCTTTGTTTAAATGTCAAAAACGTCACTTTTTATACCAATATTACACCACCCACTCCGTACTTGTTTTAAGGTAGGATAACCATATACCACATCTTATTTTATATGGGTTATCTATCTTACGAAACTTTGCTTATCATTCCTTTCAGATTTTTGTATAACATCAATCCAGACTTGTGTGTTGAATTAAGGTT
>JASFAX010002823.1:0-44585 GCA_030737875.1 Allium sativum
GGATTCTATCACTTCTATTATGTTATTCAGCTTTTGTTATGTATATTATGTTTGATTCCGCTGCAGACATTTTATGTAAAGCTGAAACTATATTTAGTACTAAGTATGATCCTGTTATACTGTGTAACTCTGATGATTATATTTATCCAGTGTATTCTATTGTACATTATTGTAATAACCCGGAAATCTGAGCCAATTTAAAATTTTTATTTTGGCAATTTCGACGAATTTTGAATATATAAAACGAATTATTTTAAATAATGATGTCAAGAAATTTATTTTGAATAGAATTAGAACATATATTTATTTGAATCGATGTTAGAATATAAATAATTATTTTTAATTATATAAGGAATTGAAAATGGCGCGGTAGTTCGAAATTTCGATTTCGAATTTCAAATGAATGTACAGGATTCAAAATAAACCGGATTTTAGCAAAACCAAAAATATTAGAATCTTATTGAAAATATCATTCCAACAAATCCGAAAAATCAAAATTTCATCGCAACAATAAAAAGTTACGTCCAGTTGAAAATTCAGAATAGTTGCTATGGAATTCTTGCCCTTAAAAATGGAAATTTTGCAAATGACCTCGGTTTTCGACGAAACCGCTTTTGTTGGATCCGGGATGTCAAGTTATTGCTAGGTTTCAAAATTCGTAATTTTCTGATTCAATATGTGAGCGTGGAAAAGGAAAACGCGTTTGACCAGTTTTAGTTGATTTTAATCGACTGGAAAATGGCCATTTTTCAAATGGTCTCAGAATTCGATGAAATTTGTTTTGTTAGGACCGTATCGTCAATACGAAGCTAGAAAATATTTTTCGGGAATTTTTAGAGTCTGTATGTGACCCCGGCAAATTTAAATGCGCGTTCAAATTCAATATATAAATTTATATTTTGATTTTGACGGAAACTGATCGAAACGATCGAATCAGCTGATGAAACATATCCCATTGTGTTCAGAATGGGGGTAATTTGCTATGGACGACAATCGCTGTGTCTCGATTGGAGTCTGAACAAAAAGTCGACCCTTTTTGAAATATGAAGTAATAAAATAATTAAAATTATATAATATCCCACCCCGTTTTCTTTTTACTCAGTCAAACCCCCGTTCCTTTTTCAAAATCGATTTGGAGAAAAACCACCGTTTCCACCCCCGAAGCCCGGCGCTGCACCTCCCTGTCCATCGCCAGCACCTCGCCTCCGCCATGCTCCGCCTTCTCCTTCTTCCACCGCGAGATTCCAAATCGCGGAGCACCCAAAGCAAACCACCGTGACATCGTGATGGGCCCCTCCACCTACTGAGGCGCAACGACCTCCGGCCAGACCCTGCACCCCCACGCAGCCTGTCCCTGCTCCGATGACCGCAGTCTCCGCCCCCCCTCGTGAAGCGTGCGTGAGCGAGTTTTGAAGTTGAGCCCAGTTCGTGTTTTTCTTAGAAGAATGTAGCGGTTTTATTCGAGTTCGTGGTCCAGGAGCTTAACGAAAAAGAAGATGTACAGTGATTTTTTTTTTCTCCTTAGACTTTGATTTTCTTTTAGTTAGTGAAATGGTTAAATTTTTATAGTAGGAAAGTTTGAATTTTTAACATAAGGAAAGTTTGAATTTTTAAAATGCAAAAGATTCGATTTTTAAATCATAGAAAGATTCGATTTTTAAATCATAGAAAAAAATTCGATTTTTTTATATATGAAGTGGAAATAAAAATATTATTTTTATATATGTATGATAATAAAAATATGATTTTTATATTATAGAAAGAATAAAAACATGATTTTTATATTATTGAAAGAATAAAAATATGATTTTTATATTATAGAATGAATAAAAATATGATTTTTATATTATAGAAAGAAAATAATATGATTTTTATATTATAGAAAGAATAAAAATATGATTTTTATATTATAGAAAGAATAAAAATATGATTTTTATTTTATAGAAAGAATAAAAATATGATTTTTATATTATAGAAAAAATAAAAATATGATTTTTATATTGGTAGAGTATTAAAAATATAATTTTTAATGTATAGAACATCATACTAAAAATGTGATTTTAATATGAACAGCGTGGAGAAGACTGCGTTGGAAGTACAGGCAGATCCAGACTGTTCTGAAATTCAGAAATAAAACGGCGGAGTGGAACCCTCGGTGAGAACTCCTCACTTTTAATTTATTTTCTAGTTGAAATATATACTAGGATGCAGATGGTGCTTAGCAGCACCCGACACCCGTCGTCCACAGACCATGGATGACTTGTTTGTTTGATTGCTTTGTTGTGAAATTTGATTGTGTGATGTGGAATGAAATAAAATATTTTATAGTGGAAAATATTTTATAGTTAAAAATATAATTTTTAATGTGCATATAAACTAAATATTTATAAACAAATCGGACGATTTGTTTATGTACACCCATTTGACGTATATTGATTGGGACGATAAATTTTACTCATCGCCCAACTGCACAAATAAAAATCTGTGTTTATTGATTTGAAACCCCACATGGGTATTGGGATGTTATTTGACATACACTAATCCCGATTGTTTAGTTGTATGTCAATCGATGGGTTGACAGACTGTGCAAGCGTTAATTATTGATATTTAATGCTTATGCAGTTGTGTGGTGCACTCTGGATGATGGTTGATTATTTATCGTTGAAATTATATACATGTGTTTTATGGAATCCATATAATTAACATTATATGGTAATTGATTGGGCCTCATTCTAATTTGGAAAATAAAGAATATTATAAAAGAAAATATTCATGTGTTGAATAAAAATATAAATTCTTGTGTTGAATAGAATAAATATTCATGTGTTGAATAAAAATATAAATTCATGTGTTGAATAAGAAAATATTCATGTGTTGAATAAAAATATATATTCATGTGTTGAATAGAATAAATATTCATGTTTGAATAAAAATATATATTCATGTGTTGAATAAAAATGTATATTCATGTGTTGAAGAAAATATTCATTTGTTGAATAGAATAACGAAGTTATTGAAATGTATAAAGCCGGGTTGGTTAGATATGCGCCATTTTGACATGAACGATATTTATATCGATTATATTTGTTTTTATAATGAATATTGAAAAGGAAGTGATTTCAAAATATACCGTTTTGAAAATATTATCATTTGTAAATCGGTGATGTAGAATATTCAATTTTGATTAGAAATTGAATATGAAGTTGAAATCGTTTTGAAAACGAATTTAAAACGATTTATAAAATACGTTTTAAAAGGAAATCGACGAAGTGTATATTATATATATTATATATAATATAATGGCCTGAATAGAATGCACCGCGCCGCGGTAGTTCGCGAATTTCGACCATGGGCTTCGAATGGATATTACGGGAGATCCGACCGTCAGATTCTCCTAAAACCGGAACATGGGTTCGTATCGAAAAGAGCTTTCTAATGAATATTAGAGATTTGAAATCTAACGGTTGGATTTGGAATTATGTCCAAATCAAATTTGGAAAAGGTCGCTGTAAGTGCAGTTCGATGGCCGTTGATGGAAATCGACTGTACGGGCCTTGATAAAATTATTAAAAATAGTAATAATTTGTGTAAAATCATAAGAAATGATTTGTGAAGAATTGAGATGAAAAAATCCATATTTGAAAAGATAAAAATAGATTTTTATCGAAATGAACTAGTTCTGAACTAGAATTAAAATCCATTTATTTTTAAAAATAAATTGGATTTGAAATGGTTTTAAAAGTAACCAGAATTTCCAATAATTGAATTGGAATGGATTTGAATCGAAATTGTCTTTGGAATAATTCGATGTTGGATTTCGTGATTATACAGATATTGTTATGGAAATTTGAAAGATATGTTTATATCGTTATTTCCAATACGATATTTGTTGGTCGTAGAATTTGATATTGAATATAAGCCGATATATTTTCTATTCAGAGCCTTGTATTTAATGTCGAATGAGATTTGGGCTTGTCGTGAATGGTGTCTACATTAACACTGTTCTTAAACCCAGTTGAGAATAAGATTAAATCTTTTTATTTAGATTTAATGAAGTATACCAATTAAATGATGTTTAATTGGAATTGAATTAGAATGTGATTTTGGGTTTATAGTGAACCGTGTTTTAAGTGACGTTGGTTTTTTAACTCAGTTAAAGACAGGATATGATTTCCCAAGTTAAACAATAATTAATATTGATTTTTGGGAAGATTAAAACTAAGTGGAGTTTTAATGAATCTTTAATTAGATTGAAATGATCGAGAATGGAGTGTCACCAGTTTTGCTATAGACGATAGTTAAATCTTTAATTAGATTTGAACGTAAAATGGTAATTGAATTTACCAATAACACCGTGGTGTTAGATATGAAGTAATACCAGTTTTACTTCATGGGATGAATAGGTTGGGATTGGGAAATAAAATAAACGATTACTCCGGTGTGGATTGCTAATCCCGACTAGTTTGAATTGATATTCAAAAGAAGATTAAAGAATAAATTTAAAAAATTTATCTTTGATAAAATTAATGGGAACCTTTCCCTAAAGTATAAGAATATTTGAATAAAAGAATGTTCTGAATTGGAATGAGGCGTATGTTGTGTTTGTGTAACACTTGTTTATTATATACGCGAGTTATTCAGAAAGACCGGGTTTATCCCATTCTGAATAACTGATTCGACGTGGTGTCGAGGATGAAGATGGTGGTCGAAGACCGGAGGTCTTCACATCGTTTGGGTGATTACTGATGATCTTGTTTGGGTTGTACACCCAAAAGGAGGGAATCAGTTGGTGATCGTCCAGACGTACTTGGAGATCAATGGATATGCAAGGTACAAGGTGCCTCCGATTTCGTTCAGACCCAGAACGAACTTGTAAATGGAATGTGTGTCTGACATTGAATTTTATTATGTGTGATTGATTTCTATTAAATATATATCTATTTGGCAGCGGAGAATTTATTCTCTTGCTTAACGCCCTTCTCTGAGACGTACGAGCTCAGGGGTTATATATTGATGGATATCAATCGCATGGAGTGAATTGCCTGTGTGGCATGCCTAAGTGGCAATTGATCAAGGCTTTTGTTGAAAAGCAAAGTCTTGTGGTTGATGATCAAAGCACCGCCTGTGTGGCAAAGCTTTGTGTAGCGTTGATTCGCGAGCCTCACACCCCGGTTGTGAACCAGAAACGGGAGAGGACCTCAGGGAGGGCTTGCGTTTCCTTCTAGTTAGGGTGGTGTCAGTGACCTACCAGCCCTGACATTTATATTATTTTCACCTGTGTGGTTGTTGTTGTTGCGAGGCGCCTCGGATATACCGGTGACTGTATGGAGCCGATGGAGTCATTTGGCTCATTTACGCCCCCAAAGGGCGGGGAAACGCAATGTTCAGGCATAATAATCCACATCGGTGGACCGGCCCTGACGATCCATGGGGCAGTTGCGGCTGTTCCTGAGACATGGGCTAGATTGTCTCGAATTCGGTGAGGACGATCCCTAGCCTCGGTTCACAGATGGAAATCCAATTTCCAATACGATACATTTCGGTTTTAGTTGTAATCCTATATATGGTTACATAGTGGTATAGGGCACTTATGCCGTCTATGATTGATACTTATGATTTGAAGTTGTTTTATACACTATGCACTTATAATAGTATCAAATGATTTGTTTTAAACGTACCAAGCATGTTTGGCTATTATAAGGGAAAACCCTATCCGCAGGCTTGCGTTGCATTGTGTGATAGGACCTGGGTCTTATAATAGCTTCATTTTTCCAAAAAGCATTGCGCTGTTTTGTTATACGCACTGGTATTCTCGGGAGGAAACCCGTTCCGTGTTATACGGTGTGGTCCCTTGATATATCTGATTTAGAGTAAAGTTTTAAATAACTGTTTTAGTTCTCACACCAGTCACATGACTGACCTGGAGTTTATTGTTTTAATCTAAACTCTGGGTGCCCTTATTTTGACACGGGCAGCTAGTATTTTTGGTTTTGCAGATTTATATTCATAGGATCCTGGTTTACAGCTGGAACGATACTCGGAAAGCTCTGTATCCGTGTATTACTTTCAGTTGTGTATTGTATTATTTTTCCGCTGCTGTAATGTAATTAAATCTCTGATATTTCTCTGGTGTATTATATTTGTTTATACTCTGTATATTCTTGTATTCTGATGGAATTGTTGTAATAAACAATGAAATGTTCTTCTGTTTGCGTCCCGATGTGGCTTGTTCTCACTTCAATCCGGGCTTTCCTTACCGGGGAAGTTCGGGTCGTCTCAGTTTGGTATCAGAGCTTTGGTTTACAGAGCTCGGAGAATAAGACATGTTAGAACCAAACGAAAGTATTCATCAGAGATTGGATTAGCAATATCCAATAAGAATGACTCGTTAGAGATGGGATCAGTAGTATCCTAGAACGAATGTGAAGAGTATATTTTTAAAATAAAAACAAATTTTGTTTTGAAAATTTAAACCTCATTCAACGTATTTGAATATTTATTATTACTGATTTGGACAGTCCAGTATATAAAGATTTTGCATATACGTCTGATCCGCGTGTATTTAAAGTTTTAACATACTGGATAGATATAGAATCACACTGTAGTCGCCCGGAGGTGATTCTGATGATTGATCGATCATCATCAGAATTTATGTTCAAATGACAAAAGTGGGTTTCTATATATTTCCAATTGACTGGTGTGAGAACCAAAATTAGATAGGGTCTATTGTTGTGATTTGGCACCAAAAATGTGATTTTTTGACTATACATCAAAATTATGAATTTGAAATGATAATCAACAAATTGATTGATGGTTGTGTTGTTTAATTACTGTTTTGAGTAATTGAATGTTGAACCTTTAGCCAAATTGAACCAAATTGTGAACTGTATTGAAAATTTGTCGCATTTGCATACATATACACGTACTTACATTAAACAGGTCATAGCAAGGAGGCTAGAGAAGAGGAATAAAATTGTTTGCCCGACAAATAGGTACATGTTTATTGTATTTCTTTGGGTTTGGATGATTTTATGAGCCGATAGGCTAGCCGCATGGCTGTTTCTTTTTCTTTTTGGATTGGTGAGGGCCATGGGAGGCTATTTGAAATATCCCGAAGCTCCCGGTGCAGGGGAGGTTATGGCGAAATTTTTCGGAAATTTAGGGTGTTAGCCAAATTTTTGAATTTTTGAAAAATTTGAAAAGTTCTTAGAAACTAAAAAGTTGAAGAACTTAAGCCATAATGAAAATAATGAAAGTTGAGTTGATTAGTTAAACAACTTTCAGCTTCATTCCTTTTCGGGGACGAAAAGTTTTAAGTGGGGGAGATTGTAATAACCCGGAAATCTGAACCAATTAAAAAAAAATTATTTTGGCAATTTCGACGAATTTTGCATATTTAAAATGAATTATTTTAAATAATAACGACGAGAAATTTATTTTGAATAGAATTAGAACGTATATATTTATTTGAATCGACGTTAGAATATAAATAATTATTTTTAATTATATAAGGAATTGAAAATGGCGTGGTAGTTTGAAATTTCGATTTTGAATTTCAAATGAATGTACAGGATTCAAAATGAACCAGATTTTAGCGAAACCAAAAATATTAGAATGTAATTGAAAATATCTTTCCAACGAAAAAACCAAAATTTCATAGCGGGAATAAAAAGTTACGTCCAGTTGAAAATTCAGAATAGTCGCAATGGAATTCTGGCCCTTAAAAATGGAAATTTTGCAAACGATCTCGATTTTCGATGAAACCACTTTTGTTGGATCCGGGATGTCAAGTTATTGCTAGGTTTAAAAATTCATAATTTTCTGATTCAATATGTGAGCGTGGCAAAGGAAAACGCGTTTGACCAGTTTTAGCTGATTTTAATCGACTGGAAAATGGCCCTTTTCAAACGGTCTCAGAATCCGATGAAATTAGTTTTGTTAGGACCGTATCATCAATACGAAGCTAGACAATATTTTTCGGGAATTTTTAGAGTCCGTATGTGACCCCTGCAAATTGAAATGCGCATTCAAATTCAATATATAGATTTATATTTTGATTTTGACGGAAACTGATCGAAACGATCGAATCAGCTGATGAAACATATCCCATTGTGTTCAGAATGGGGGTAATTAGCTATGGATGACAGTCGTTGGGTCTCGATTGTTGTCCGAACAAAAAGTCAACCCTTTTTGAAATATGAAGTAATAAAATAATTAAAATTATATAATATCCCACCTCGTTTTCTTTTTACTCAGTCAAACCCCCGTTCCTTTTTCAAAATCGATTTGGGGAAAAACTACAGTGCCCTAACCCCGTCGCCCACCACCGTTTCCACCCCCGGAGCTCGGCGCCGCACCTCCTTGTCCATCGCCATCACCTCGCCTTCGCCATGCTCCGCCTTCTCATTCTTCCACCGCGAGATTCCAAATCGCGGAGCACCCAAAGAAAACTGCCGCGACACCGTGATGGGCCCCGCCACCTGCTGAGGCGCAGCGACCTCCGACCAAACCTTGCAACCCACGCAGCCTGTCCCTGCTCCGATGATCGCAGTCTCCCCCCCTCGTGAAGCGTGCGTGAGCGAATTTTGAAGTCGAGCCCAGTTCGTGTTTTTCCTAGAAGAATGCAGCGGTTTTGTTCGAGTTCGTGGTCCAGGAGCTTAATGAAGAAGAAGATGTACAGTGAGTTTTTTTTCTCCTTAGACTTTGATTTTCTTTTAGTTTGTGAAAAGGTTAAATTTTTATAGTAGGAAAAGTTTGAAATTTTAACATAAGGAAAGTTTGAATTTTTAAAATGTAAAAGATTCGATTTTTAAATCATAGAAAAAAATTCAATTTTGTTATATATGAAGTGGAAGTCAAAATATAATTTTTATATAGGTATGATAATAAAAATATGATTTTTACATTATAGAAAGAATAAAAATATGATTTTTATATTATAGAAAGAATAAAAATATGATTTTTATATCATAGAAAGAATAAAAATATGATTTTTATACTGGTAGAGTATTAAAAATATAATTTTTAATGTATAGAACATCATATTAAAAATGTGATTTTAATATGAACAGCGTGGAGAAGACTGCGTTGGAAGTGCGGGCAGATCCAGACTGTTCTGAAATTCAGAAATAAAACGGCGGAGTGGAACCCTCGGTGAGATCTCCTCACTTTTAATTCATTTTCTAGTTGAAATAAATACTAGGATGCAGACGGTGCTTAGCAGCACTCGACACCCGTCGTCCACAGACCATGGATGACTTATTTGTTTGATTGCTATGTTGTGAAATTTGATTGTGTGATGTGGAATGAAATAAAATATTTTACAGTGGAAAATATTTTATAGTTAAAAATATAATTTTTAACGTATATATAAAATAAATATTTATAAACAAATTGGACGATTTGTTTATGTACACCCATTTGACGGATATTGATTGGGACGATAAATTTTACACATCGCCGAGCTGCACAAATAAAAATCTGTGATTGTTGATTTGAAACCCCACACGGGTATTGGGATGATATTTGACGTACACTAATCCCGATTGTTTAGTTGTATGTCAATCGATGGGTTAACAGACTGTGTAAGCATTAATTATTGATATTTAATGCTTATGCAGTTGTGTGGTGCACTCTGGATGATGGTTGATTATTTATCGTTGCTATTATATCCATGTGTTGTATGGAATCTATATAATTAACATTATATGGTAATTGATTGGGCCTCATTCTAATTTGGAAAATAAAGAATATTATAAAAGAAAATATTCATGTGTTGAATAAAAATATAAATTCGTGTGTTGAATAGAATAAATATTCATGTGTTGAATAAAAATATAAATTCATGTGTTGAATAAGAAAATATTCATGTGTTGAATAAAAATATGTATTCTTGTGTTGAATAGAATAAATATTCATGTGTTTAATAAAAATATATATTCATGTGTTGAATAAAAATATATATTCATGTGTTGAATAAAAATATATATTCATGCGTTGAAGAAAATATTCATTTGTTGAATAGAATAATGAAGTTATTGAAATATATAAAGCCGGGTTGGTTAGATATGCGCAATTTTGACACGAACGATACTTATATCGATTATATTCGTTTTTATAATGAATATTGAAAAGGAAGTGATTTCAAAATATAACGTTTTGAAAATATTATCATTTGTAAATCGATGATGTGGAATATTCAATTTTGATTAGAATTGAACATGAAGTTGAAATCGTTTTGAAAACGAATTTAAAATGATTTATAAAATACGTTTTAAAAGGAAATCGACGAAGTATATATTATATATATATATATAATATAATGGCCTGAATAGAACGCGCCGCGCCGCGGTAGTTCGCGAATTTCGACCATTGGCTTCGAATGGATATTACGGGAGATCCGACCGTCGGATTCTCCTAAAACCGGAACCCCTTGGGTTCGTATCGAAAAGGGCTTTCTAATGAATATTAGAGATTTGAAATCTAACGGTTGGATTTGGAATTATGTCCAAATCAAATTTGGAAAAGGTCGCTGTAAGTGCAGTTCGATGGCCGTTGAGGGAAATCGACTGTACGGGCCTTGATAAAATTATTAAAAATAGTAATAATTTGTGTAAAATCATAAGAAATGATTTGTGAAGAATTGAGATGAAAAAAATCCATATTTGAAAAGATAAAAATAGATTTATATCGAAATGAACTAGTTTTGAACTAGAATTAAAATCCATTTATTTTTAAAAATAAATAAATTGGATTTGAAATGGTTTTAAAAGTAACCAGAATTTCCAATAATTGAATTGGAATGGATTTGAATCGAAATTGACTTTGGAATATTTCGATGTTGGATTTCGTGATTATACAGATATTGTTATGGAAATTTGAAAGATATGTTTATATCGTTATTTCCAATACGATATTTGTTGGTCGTAGAATTTGATATTGAATATAAGCCGATATATTTTCTATTCAGAGCCTTGTATTTAATATCGAATGGGATTTGGGTTTGTCGTGAATGGTGTCTTCATTAACACTGTTCTTAAACCCAGTTGAGAATCAGATTAAATATTTTTATTTAGATTTAATGAAGTATACCAATTAAATGATGTTTAATTGGAATTGAATTAGAATGTGATTTTGGGTTTATATTGAATCGTGTTTTAAGTGACGTTGGTTCTTTAACTCAGTTAAAGACAGGATATGATTTCCCAAGTTAAACAATCATTAATATTGATTTTTGGGAAGATTAAAACTAAGTGGAGTTTTAATGAATCTTTAATTAGATTGAAATGATCGAGAATGGAGTGTCAACAGTTTTGCTCCAAACGATAGTTAAATCTTTAATTAGATTTGAACGTGAAATGGTAATTGAATTTACCAATAACACCATGGTGTTAGATATGAAGTAAGACCAGTTTTACTTCATGGGATGAATAGGTTGGGATTGGGAAATCAAATAAATGATTACTCCGGTGTGGATCGCTAATCCCGACTAGTTTGAATTGATATTCAAAAGAAATTAAAGAATAAATTTAAAGAATTTATCTTTGATAAAATTAATGGGAACCTTTCCCCAAAGTATAAGAATATTTGAATAAAAGAATATTCTGAATTGGAATGAGGCGTATGTTGTGTTCGTGTAACACTTGTTTATTATATACGCGAGTTATTCAGAAAGACAGGGTTTATCCCATTCTGAATAACTGATTCGACATGGTGTCGAGGATGAAGACGGTGGTCGAAGACCGGAGGTCTTCACATCGTTTAGGTGATTACTGATGATCTTGATTGGGCTGTACACCCAAGAGGAGGGAATCAGTTGGTGATCATCCAGACGTACTTGGAGATCGATGGATATGCGAGGTACAAGGTGCCTCCGGTTTCGTTCAGACCCAGAATGAACTTGTAAATGGACTATGTGTCTGACATTGGATTTTATTCTGTGTGATTGATTTCTATTAAATATATATCTGTTTGGCGGCGGAGAATTTATTCTCTTGCTTAACGCCCTTCTCTGAGACGTACAAGCTTAGGGGTTATATATTGATGGATATCAATCGCATGGAGTGAATTGCCTAAGTGGCAATTGATCAAGGCTTTTGTTGAAAAGCAAAGTCTTGTGGTTGATGATCAAAGCACCGCCTGTGTGGCATAGCTTTGTGTAGCGTTGATTCGCGAGCCTCACACCCCGGTTGTGAACTAGAAACGGGAGAGGACCTCAGGGAGGGCATGCGTTTCCTTCTAGCTAGGATGGTGTCAGTGACCTACCATCCCTGACATTTATATTATTTTCACCTATGTGGTTGTTGCTGTTGCGAGGCGCCTCGGATATATCGATGATTGTGTGGAGCCGATGGAGTCATTTGGCTCATTTACACCCCAAAGGGCGGGGAAATGCAGTGTTCAGGCATAATAATCCACATCGGTGGACCGACCCTGACGATCCATGGGGCAGTTGCGGTTGTTCCTGAGACATGGGCTAGATTGTCTCGAATTTGGTGAGGACGATCCCTAGCCTCGGTTCATAGATGGAAATCCAATTTCCAATACGAGACATTTCGGTTTTAGTTGTAATCCTATGTATGGCGACATAGTGGAATGAGGCACCTATGTCGTCTATGATTGATACTTATGATTTGAAGTTGTTTTATACACTATGCACTTATAATATTATCAAATGATTTGTTTTAAAAGTACCAAGCGTGTTTGGCTATTATAAGGGACACTACACCAGAAATGGCTTTTCGTAGCGTTGAAAAAACGCTGCTGAAGCTTTTTGTAGCGTTTTAATAAACGCTGCGACACGACATGTAACTAAAAGTTTGAAAGTTTTAGTTGCGTTGTAATAAACTCTACCAAAAATGAACATATTGTAGCGTTTCTGAAAGCCTACAAAAAGTTTTATTGGCACCGTCTTAAAAATGCAACCAAAATAGTACTCACGCTTCTCTTTTTATTTTCTGTAGCGTTTTATCTATGCTACTATAATATTTTCATAGGATTTTATATGTCCTACTATACATGTTTTGTTGCATTTTACTTTGCTACCATTATCTTTAATAATTTGCTTTTCCCCCCGTAGCACTTTTGAAACACTACTAAAACTTATTAATTGATGTACAATACATTTTAATGCCGCTCTTCACTGTTAAGGACTTATATCATTTCCAACAATCATTTATATATAGTAACGCTATTAAAACCAATAATAAATCACATAATCATCATTTTCAAACCAACATCGATAATTACCATATTTAAATAATTAAAAGAACACATTAACTGCATAATCAAGTATACAATCCATAGTCACTTCAATTGTAGTGTTTCGACAAAATAAATGAATACATATACCACAACCGTTTACAAACAAGTCTACACAACTAATACGAATAAAATATTATAATACATAATCGTTGAAGTCTTGTTCATGGTTTAATTACTGACGGTCCTTTGATGCGATTGATCATACCTTCAGAAATGTTAATTACCTGCACATAAGTATAACGGTCAACAGTTAGAATTATGTACAAGTTGATAATTTACATACAAGTATAATTTACTATATACCAATTTCAAATGGGCAGAGTTTCAGAGTATGTGTTAATATTCATATAAACAGTTTCAAATGTGCCAGTGAAATGTTATACTTAACTAGTGTAACAAAATGTTTGAATACCCATAATTCTTTGCTCTATGCACAAGTGAAAGACAACTTGATAAAAGTTTAACCTTGCACTCTTCGAAAGTCCAATGTCTGCGTAAGTGAAAGCACGACATATAGTCAAACAATTATCTTAATTCGTAAGACTTCAAATCTAATATCAAACAAGGAAAACGTGACACGATTAAAAACAACTAAATTATATTATCATCATTATTTACAAAAATTTGTTAAATTAGTTGTATTATTATTATTTATAAAATTTAGTTTAATTGAACTTAGTTAATTTTATAAAATGTTTAATTTAAACAAAATTTAGTTGATTTTCATTTACTTGGTTAACTTAGTTCATTTACTATTAATATTAGTATTATTATTATTAGAACTCGATTAACTTAATTATGTATTATTATTATAAACTCAGTAAATATTTGTATTAACTTAGTAAATAAGCAACTGCATTGAAAATATTAAGACATAAGTTTATGCATATATTAAATTAGTAGTTCTCCACGAATTTTTGTTTTAACAGTAGAGTCTATGGTTTACATGTAGCATTCAAGATAAAATATAAAAGTACTTAGAACATGATTTAATATTTTAGAACATGTGAAATACTTAAGCAGTTGAGTTGACAATTTTTTGACAACTAGGTTGATATTGTTAATTTGTCAAATGAGTTCCACAAGTGCTTGCTAATATTTGAGGGGTGCAATGTGCACTATGAACATATGATCATGTAAGCAATTAACAACTAGTATATGAGTGTGGTACTCACATAGAAAAAGCAGTAAGTAATGTTTAATGCAATAACAATACCTATTTGTTATGAAGCTCAAACTTGGAGTTGTATGCATTCCCAGTTGACTGTTGCATGTAACAACTGGCAAATTTAGCAAAATCAGATAATTGTTTTATTTAGAATGTGATATTTGAATTGAAGCGAATCGAATAAAATTACCTGGCCTCATAACAATACTTATAGCTTGGTCTATCGTAAGCAAATCTTGAATTGAGAGACATGGATTTGACTTTGAATAGCCTTCAGTACTTTTTCAACTGACGTACTTTCAGGAACTTATTCTGCCCAACTTTATAACTCAGCTTAACTCAAGCAAATCAACTCTAAAATCACTTGCGTATTGTTAAGTCAACCAAACAAAGTTCATATCGTCATCGTAGACATCAAAATAGACCCTCTTTTGTTAATACAGTTAAATAAACAATATGGTATTTGTAAACTTGTTCAAAAGTATATTATAAGGCATCCGCTATACACAAAATCAATATAGCACTCAAGGACTGCACTTGTTGACATACATTGGTATAGTTAGATAGTTAATGATTCAGACCTCAGGGTCCACTTTATATCGTTTTATGACCAAATTTGTAATAACCCGGAAAATGTGAACCAATTTAAAATTTTTAAAATTGGTTATTACCAAAGAATTTGAATAATTGAAATAGCATATTTCAATAAAAAAAAAGAATTGGGTATAGTAAGGCAGTTTGAAATTTTGAATACAAACTTTGTCTGACTGTACCGGGTGGAAAATATAACGGATTTTAGCGAAACTGAAAATATTTAAATCTGTCTATGAATACCTTTCTAACGAATCTGAAAAATCGAAGTTTCATAACGGGAATCAAAAGTTATGGCCGAATGAATTTTCAGAAAGGTCGCTATATAGCATATATAGCCCCTGAAAATTGATATTTTGCATACGACCTCGGAATTCGACGAAACCACTTTTGTTGGGTCCGGGATATCAAACTATTGCTAGGTTTCAAATTTCATAATTTTTGAAGCTAGTATGTGAGCGGGGCAAAAGAAAATGTGATTGGTCAATTTCCGTTAAAATGGGTCGACCTAAAAATGGCCATTTTTCAAACGAGCTCAGAATTCGACGAAACTGGTTTTGTTAGGACTGTATCGTCAAAACAAAGCTAGGTTTATTTTTCTGGAATTTTTCGATTCAGTTTGTGGCCCTGGCAAATTGAAATGTACGTTCAAATTAAATATTGAATGTTTTATATTTTAATTTGAAAAATAACTGACTGTAACAGTCGAATTGGCCAACGAAACATATCCCATTGTGTCCGGAATGGGGGTATTTAGCTAGGGGCGACAGTCGTTGGGTTTGATTTCGAGTTCGTTTGTAAAAAAACTATTTAGAATTTCCTATAAAGTCTCGACCAATAGGATTTTTTTTCTTTAAAATAAAATAAAAAATAAAAATCTCAGAAACCCTAGCCGCCCCAGGCGATATCGACGATCCACATTGCTCGAAACTTCCCCTCGATTTTCCCGCCGCCACAGGCGAAGCTAGGCCGCGCCACCACCCCAGTTCGACGGCCCTTCCTTCCCTCTTCACATCCGACCAAACCCCACCCTCCACCATCGCCTGAACCACCCCCACGAAGTCGACGTCTTTCCGACGCTGCCCAGCCTTCCTTCGGCCACCGAACTGGCCCCACTCCTAGGCGCAGGCGCGCCTCTCCAAGCCCGAGGGCGTGGCACTACCTGATCGAAGCAACGATCGACGGATTTCACGAATTTTGCAAACCTAGTTTTGAGTCTTCAAATAAAGGTACGACCTTTATTATTTTGAAATGAAAATAACACTTTTAAGTGTTGCAAAACTTTGAAAAATAATATCTTTTTCGTTCGTTAACGAAATTCGATGAAACAGGAGACACCGTGACCGCAAGGAGGCTCTCTACCATCTAGAAGAAGCCGCGGATTTTTCTGATCTTCCTACGATTTTTAGCACTGCAAAAACCAATGTGAGGAATCTAAACTGAATTGTGTGAATGGAATCGCGATGTATAAATTATATAAGCGATGTGCCAATTATATACGCATTGTATACCTCATGTACATGTGTTGTATAAGTTATATTAGCGATGTATAAATTATACAAGCGTTGAATGAAACATATATGCTTTGAATTGTGATGAAATGCAAGTGAATTATAATATAATATATATATATATACTCCCCTCGTCCACAGACCATGGACGATATTTATTGCTTGTGATTGACGTGATATTATATGGTATGACGAATGGTTGGAAATAATTGTTTGTGGTTGATATTGTGGTTGAAAAATACCTTTGTGGTTGAAAAATACCTTTATGGTTGAAAAATACCCTCTTGTGGTTGAAACAAATTAGAATAGGATTGTGGAAAGGAAAATAAAACATGCCGCCTGCGTGCGAACTAGATTCATGATCCCCATTGTCAAAAACCGCGAGGTTTTAAGGTAGAGCGAGGAGCCGTACTAGGGACGGTCCCGGTTTTAACTACCCTGCCATTATGCTGCCGAAATTTTCTGAAATATACATGTGTTAGAATGATTTTCATTCATTGAAGTAAATTATATATATTCAAACTATAGCGAATATTCATGTGTTGAGTTGAAATTCATTCGTTGAATCAAAATTCATGTGTTGAATATTATTTGAATTTAAACAAATAGCTTTAGCGAAAAAAATCACATTTTTATATATATTCAAACTATAGCGAATATTCATGTGTTGAGTTGAAATTCATTCGTTGAATCAAAATTCATGTGTTGAATATTATTTGAATTTAAACAAATAGCTTTAGCGAAAAAATTACATTTTTATATATATTCAAACTATAGCGAATATTCATGTGTTGAGTTGAAATTCATTCGTTGAATCAAAATTCATGTGTTGAATATTATTTGAATTTAAACAAATAGCTTTAGCGATAAAAATCACATTTTTATATATATACAAACTATAGAGAATATTCATGTGTTGAATTGAAATTCGTTCGTCGAGTTGAAATTCATGTGTTGAATGTTATCGTATTTTAAAATAAAATGAATCGACAATAAAAACTACATTTTTATTGTGAATATGAAGTGTTAAAAACATTCACGTGTTGAATAAATATTTTTAATGATAAAAATATTTCTTTTATCATGTATATGCTTTGATAAAAATACACACGTGTTGAAATAAATAATAGTCGCTAGAAATATTGTTATTAGCTTTATTCTGTATATATATACATGTGTTGAACAGGAAAAATGGATTTGCTGTAGAGTAAAGAAATTATTTGCGTGCCCGACAAATAGGTAAACCTTGATGAGTTGGCTGCGCAATTTTATTTTTATATCAACTCCTGTGAATGCCATTGGATGCGGAGTGCTGGTTATTCTGTGTGAAATAATAAACATCGCCATAGGATAGTAACAATTCATTTTGAACTACACTACATGGCATACTTCTTGACGATAGGCATACTTCATCATATCCCACATAAGCAATTGGAGCTTGTGTGACGAGGTGGAAGATTTACCATACAAGCGAGAGGCTTGCATGGCGATGATTTTATACTACAGGTTAAACTGATGACTGATATGGACTATATAAAATATAACGATAAACTGCCAGATTAATAAAAACCCCACACGAGTCTGGAGTTGACAATAATCACGTCTCTCTAGTTATTAGATACGGCACATGGACTATTTATTTCCATACGGAAACGGGGTGACGAGAATTTATTCTCTGGAGTGATTATCTATACATGCTCCCCCGTAAACACCAGAATATATCACTATAAATATGTGGATGCTTTTTAGGATTTATTGGGTACCTAACACGGCCCAATAAATTTCCATACCCCTCCCTGTACAAAGGAGGTTATGGCGAATTTTTTTGAAATATTAAGGCGTTAGTGAAATATTCGAAGTGAAAACGAAGTTGAAAATATAGAATGAACTATAATTGGAATTAGAGAATGAACTATATATATATATAAATATAAATATAATTAAAAGGAATCGAAGCCGTGCAGTTCGTGTTTCGGAATCGTAATTTGAAACGATTAGTACGAGAAATCCGACCATCGGATTTTCCCGAAACCACAACCGCTGGGTTCGCCTTGGAAATATCTTCCCAACGGCACCAACCTTGTAAAAATCCAACGATTGGATTGTCCGGAATGTTTAATTCAAATCTGAAGAAAAACAACGCCAGAATCGTTTATATTTATATATAAATATAAATATAAATAAATTAAATCGAATAACGACGCTGCAGTTCGAATTTTGAAACCGTAACTTCAAACGACTAGTGTGGAAGATCCGACCGTCGGATTTTCACGAAACTGGAACCGTTGGGTTCGCTTTGGGAATATCTTCCCACTGGTATAGACTTTGTAGAAATCCAACGGTTATATTTTCCGATATGTGTAAAACAAATTAGGGGAAAAACAGAGCCAGTGCCACGTGACGACCTGAAACGTCGTTTAATTAAATATGGCCATTTTTAAATAAATAAAAATGGCGAAAAATCGTTATAAAATATTATAAGCAACATAGATTGCAAATAAACCAATTGAGCTTGAATTGTTTGATATTTGATGGTTGTATGTGCTTGACACGAAAATAACACTAAAGAACTGAAAGATGGATGTCGAATAATATAACCATGGAAAGAATCGATTTAAATTCTAATTACGTGGATTATTTGAAAAGGCCGAGCTAACCCTCATTTCAAATAATTGATCGAGCGATTCGAATTGGGAAATGCAAAGATGATTCAAGACCGACGATCTTCGTATCAGTTGGATGGGCGCTACTGAGGTTCCTGACCGGAGTAGCTACCGTGAAAGGACGGAAGTAGTAGCCGTCTGAACGTGTGTGTTGATTGGACGGATATACGAGGAATTTGACGCCACTGGTTTCGTTCAGACCCAGAACGGACTTGTAAATGGACTGTGTGTCTGACATTGGATTTTGTTCTATACTGATTGATCTCTGTTAAATATATATCTGTTTGGCGGCGGAGAATTTATTCTTTTGCTTAACGCTCTTCTCTGAGACATACGAGCTCAGAGGTTATATATCGATGGAAATCAATCGTATGGAGTGGACTGCCTATGTGGCATGCCAAGATGCTGTGATCAAGGCTTCTGTTGCAAAGCAAAGTCTTGTGGATGATGATCAAAGCACGGTCTATGTGGCCTAGCTTTGTGTATTTCGTAGATTCGCGAGCCTCACACCTCGGTATGAGTTAAAAACGGGATACGGACCGCTGGGAGAGCACGACGTTTCTTTCTAGCTATGGTGGTGTCAGTGACTTACCAGCCCTGACATTTATATCTACTTTTCACCTTTGTGGTTATTGGAATGCGAGGCGCCTCGATTATAGGTCTGTAAGGACCGGGAAACGTGTGTTCAGGAATTGCCAATCCTCAAACGTAAGAGAGGACCAGCCCAGCCGAATCCAGGGTTGCCCAGAGTGCGTAGTCCTGAGGCATTTGCTAGAATGTCTCGAAGCGGAGAGGAGCTTGCCCCTTGCCTCGACTCATGACGGAAATCCAATTTCCAATACGAAATAACGGACTCAATTGTAGAACTAGTATGGCGACATAGTAGATGGTAGTTATGCCGCCTATGATTGATATTTATGATGCTATTCACTTTTGAAACATATATGCACTAGTAATAATATCAATTGATTTTGCTTTATATGTATCAAGCATATTTGGCCATTATAAGGTAAAACTCTATCCTCCGGCTTGTGTTGCATTGTATGATGGGACTTGATTCTTATAATGGCTTCATTCTTTTAAAAAGCATTGCGTTGTTTTAAAGAATTTACTTTGTTTTAAATGCACTAGCAATCACTGGAGTAAACCCGTTCTGCGAAAGTGGCGTGGTCCTATGATTTGCTTATTACTGTTGTTTAAACTGTTAAATAGATTCCTCATACCAGTCCCCATGACTGACTCGTTGTTTATTTCACTTTGCAAACGCGCGTGCCCTTATTTTCACACGGGCAGCCTAGTTCACAGGTGACAGGTTGTTTTTGGCTCTGCATTGTTGCATAGAGTGCATGTTGGCTTATGGCGAGGCTGACTCCACAGAGATGACTTTGACATTTTCCGCCATTATTGTACTTATATTATGATTCCGCCACTGGCGATGCAGACCGATTTACTTTCAGTACTTATTATCGTATGTATATGTACCGCCTTCGGCGATGTAGACTGATACCCTTATTATGTCTCACATCATGTATGTATTCCGCCTCTGGCGATGATGACTGATCACTTCCCTTTTTATTTACTAAGTTATATCCTACGCTGTGCTATTCTGATGTTGTTACATGTTGTGATTCCGCTGTCATATCCATGTAAAATTACTCTATTTATTGTTTTTTCTATTATATGTACTCTGCTATGATGATTGATGTGTTATATTCCAATGATTATCCTTAATGCCGCCCCTCGGATTTTGGGATCGTCACAGTTGGTATCAGAGCTTTGGTTAACCTTAGCTCTGGGATCTAACACATTAAACACCTCGTCAGAATAGAATCAGTAGTGTTCTAAGGCGAGTAGCTCATTAGAGATAGGATTAGCAATGTCCTAGAATGAGCTAAGCAGATTAGCAAAACAATTTGATCAGTACATCATTATCTTTCCTTATGTTCCCCTGCTTTATCATATATGAAAATTATCAAATCTATGAGCTTGACTCTTTTCTTGCTTATACAGTACTCTCTCTGATGGCTACACGAGCAGCAGCAGCTAGAGGAGGCCGTAGAGGCCGAGCAGGAGTAGCAGGAGGACAGGGGAATATCCCCGTAGTTGAGGGAGGCCCTATTGTTCAGCCACCAGCACCTGAGGACTTCTAGCTAGAAAGAGTAGCGAAGAGGTATAGGAACCTTGGGGGAAAACCCTTTTCTGGCATGGGTACAGTGACAGAGGCTATTGCTTGGTTGAAGACCTGTGAAAAGATCTTTGAAGGCATGGGTTTGGGAACCAACAACAAAGCACGACTAGGTATTTGGCTCCTACAGGAGGAAGCAGAGTTGTGGTGGGATGCCATCACCTCAGAAGATGCAGCAGGTACTGTCAGGACCTGAGAGCAATTCAAAACCATGTTCAATGAGAAGTTTGTACCTGAACAGGCCTTAGAGAGGATGCGAGAGAAGTTTGCTTATCTCCAGCAGGGAGATCTCTCTATCCAGGATTACCTCAATAAATTCACTCAGTTGTCGCGCTATGCTCCAGAGCTCATTATGACTAACAAAGCTAAGAACAAGAGATTTATATTTAGGCTAAAGCTCAAGTACCATGACAGAGCCATGAGCAACATCAAACTCTCCTTCTCAGAATTGGTAGAAATGGCTTGCAATTATGAAGATATGGATGAAAGACACGCCAACCAAGACCACGCCAAAAGCCAAGCTGGAAATAAGCGCAAGGCTTCAGCAGATCAGCCAAAGTCTAGCATTACAGCGGCCGCTACTCAGAAACCTGGAAAGATACCGAGAGGAAATTGCTACAACTGTGGGAAGCCAGGACATTTTTCTAATGTATGCAAAGCCCCGAGGAAGCCAAAGGCAAACCCAGACTCAGCCGAATGCTACAACAGCCATAAGAAAGGGCACTATAGCAGGAACTGTCCTCTGAAGCAGAATGCACAAGTGGCTCATGTGTATGACCGGGAGACCCCGCCAGCTATCACGGATGGATCTGGTAAACCCGACGTCTTGGGAGGTACCCTTACCATTAAAAATATTCATGTTTCTGTACTTTTTGATACTGGTGCATCACGTAGCTTCATTTCTGGTAACATTGTTCACAAGTTAAAATTGAGACGAAGAAAGCTTAAAGAACCAATTAAAGTTCAAAACCCGATAGGAGGTTCGGTTAGTCTCAGTACCTATTGCAAATTACCTATTTCCTTTTCTCGATACCGATTTCCTTTTGATTCGATTGTCATGGACCTTTCCGAATTTGATATTATACTGGGGCTGGACTGGTTGACAAAATATAAGGCCGAAGTTAGATGTGCCGAACGAATCGTTAAAGTTAAAACGAAGCTTGGACCTATATATATACCATGCCGCGGTTCAGAAATTAATAGAACAGAATTTGGTCTTCTTTAGAAGTTACTCCCCCTTCATTAGAAAAGATACCGGTCGTTAAAAACTATGCGGATGTGTTTGAAGAAGTAGAAAACTTACCGCCGCAAAGAGAAATTGAATTTAGAATAGATCTAATTCCTAACGCCCGACCAGTAGTACATCCAATTAGAAGAATGGCCCCGAAAGAAAAAGAAGAGTTAGGTAGTCAAACCCGAGAATTGCTTTGGAAAGGTCTGATCAGACCGAGCTTTTCAGCTTGGGGAGCAGCAGTAGTATTTGTCCCGAAATCAGACGGTACTCTAAGACTTTGTGTTGATTACCGAGATCTCAATAAGCAGACACTGAAGAACAAATATCCCTTGCCATGTATAGATGATCTGTTAGATCAAATAAATGGAGCAACAGTATTCTCCAGAATGGACCTAGCTACATGTTTCCACCAATTACGTATAACCGAAGACTGTGTTCCTTTGACAGCCTTCAGGGGTCCCGATTTATTCTACGAATGGTTAGTAATGCCGTTCGGCTTGTGTAACGCTCCGGCATACTTCGTCGATCTTATGAACAGAGTGTTCCGTGGTGTATTGAATAAATTTGTTCTAGTCTTCATCGATGACATTTTAATCTACTCCAAGTCGGAAGACGAACACGCAAAACATTTAGAACAAGTGTTGAAAATTCTAAGGAGAAATGTCTTGAAAGCTAAATTTTCTAAGTTTGTCTTCTGGTAGGATGAAGTTAAGTTCCTAGGCCATGTCGTATCAAAAGAAGGGATTGCTGTAGATCCAAGCAAAATTACAGCGATTCAGAACTGGAAACAACCTACTACCCCCACAGAAGTTCGAAGTTTCCTTGGATTGGCTAATTACTATCGGAAATTCGTTCAGGATTTTTTCAAAGATATCTGGTGTATTGACAAAGCTTACAAAGAAGCATGAGAAATTCAAATGGACTCCCGAATGTGAAGAAGCTTTCCAGGAGCTGAAACTGAAATTGACAACTGCTCCAGTATTGACAATTATAGAAGGCAACCAAGACTTGACTGTATGGACAGACGCTTCTACTAGAGGGCTAGGCGCAGTACTAATGCAAAAAGGCCAAGTGGTCGCTTATGCCAGCCGTCAGCTGAAGCCGCATGAAAGAAACTATGCAACTCATGATCTTGAGTTATTAGCTATCGTGTTTGCTTTAAGAATATGGAGGCATTATTTATTGGGCGAGAAGTTCGAACTATTTACCGATCATCAATCCTTGAAATATCTATTCACTCAGAAGGATCTAAATTTGAGACAACAACGTTGGTTAGAATTCCTTGCAGCATACAATTTTGAAATTCTATACACTCCGGGGAAAGCCAATGTTGTAGCAGATGTGCTCAGCAGAAAGAATGAAATCATCGCCAGTTTTGTCATCACGTCTTCATTAATAGACAGGATCTTGACCCTTCAGAAAGACGATGAATTTATTCAAAGAGTCAGTCAGAGAGTCAAAGTAGGTGAATCCACAAGTTTCCGACTCGATGACAAAGGAGTTCGTAGATTAAAGGGCAGAATTTGCATCCCAAATCTTCCTGAGCTCAGAAGAAAATACTTGATGAGTGCCACAAGTCCAAATTAAGTATCCATCCCGGTGTGAGCAAAATGTATAACGATATCAAACGCACATTCTGGTGGAGAGCTTTGAAAAGAGATATTTCATTATATGTTAGTAGATGCCCCACTTGTCAGCTAGTTAAGAGCGATCAGCAGGAATTAGCTAGACTATTACAACCATTAGAAATTCCAGGATGGAAGTGGGAGAAAATTTCGATGGACTTCATTAATGGCTTGCCTCGAACTAAGAAAGGAAACGACAGTATATGGGTAATCGTAGATCGCTTCACGAAGACTGCCCATTTCATACCTGTCCGATCCAACAGAACGGCTCAAAGTTTAGCACAGATTTACTTCAAAGAAATAGTTAAACTGCATGGAGTGCCGCTTAATATAGTCAATGATAGAGATCCCCTGTTTACTAGCAAATTCTGGGAAGCATTCCAGACAGAATTGGGAACCAAGTTGAATCTAAGCACCGCTTATCACCCTCAGACAGACGACCAAACTGAGCGGGTGAATAGAATTCTAGAAGATTTACTGCGGGCTTGCGTTATCGATTTTGGAGGCTCATGGGAAGATCACTTACATTTAGCCAAATTTTCTTATAACAATAGCTATCAAGCAAGTTTGGGAATGTCTCCATTTGAAGCATTATACGGTAGACCGTGCAGATCTCCCGCATGTTGGGTAGAACCTGGCAACAGACTTGTGTTAGGGCCCGATACGATTCGAGAAGAATCGGATAAAGTCGATTTCATTAAGAAGCGATTGAAAACCGCACAAAGCCGACAGAAAATTTATGCTGATGCGAGAAGGAGAGATTTATCATTTGTCGTTGGCGATTATGTTTATTTAAGAGTTTCTCCAATGCGGGGAGTAATCAGATTTGGCAAGACTGGGAAGTTGGCACCGAGATTTATTGGTCCCTTTCCTATACTTGAGCGGATTGGAACTCTTGCATATAGGGTTTCATTATCTGATTGGTTGCCCGGTGTACATGATGTGTTCCACGTGTCTCAACTCAGAAAACATGTACATGATCCAGATCTTGTTGTGGAAGAAGCAGCGCAACAGGATATAGACATAACTCCAGAATTACCGCTCAGAAGAGAGCCATTAAAGATTGTTGGCAAAGAAACTAGAGAGCTAAGGAGCAAAAAGATTCATTTAGTCAAAGTGCAGTGGAGTAGTGATCCTAGAGACTGTACTTGGGAGACTGAGGAAAGCATTAAACAAGCCTACCCCAAATGCAGAGTGGACATCTCTGACTAACTCCGGTGCAAGGTACCTTTACAATACTTTGCATTTACATTTTGTTTCCTACTTAGCTGTTATTTCCTTTTCGAGGACGAAAAGTTTTAAGTGGGGGAGATTGTAATAACCCGGAAAATGTGAACCAATTTAAATTTTTTAAAATTGGTTATTACCAAAGAATTTGAATAATTGAAATAGCATATTTCAATAAAATAAAGAATTGGGTATAGTAAGGCAGTTTGAAATTTTGAATACAAACTTTGTCTGACTGTACCGGGTGGAAAATATAACGGATTTTAGCGAAACTGAAAATATTTAAATCTGTCTATGAATACCTTTCTAACGAATTTGAAAAATCGAAGTTTGAATCAGAAGTTATGGCCGAATGAATTTTCAGAAAGGTCGCTATATAGCATATATAGCCCCTGAAAATTGATATTTTGCATACGACCTCGGAATTCGACGAAACCACTTTTGTTGGTCCGGGATGTCAAACTATTGCTAGGTTTCAAATTTCATAATTTTTGAAGCTAGTATGTGAGCGGGGCAAAAGAAAATGTGATTGGTCAATTTCTGTTAAAATGGGTCGACCTAAAAATGGCCATTTTTCAAATGAGCTCAGAATTCGACGAAACTGGTTTTGTTAGGACCGTATCGTCAAAACAAAGCTAGATTTATTTTTTTGGAATTTTTCGATTCAGTTTGTGGCCCTGGAAAATTGAAATGTACGTTCAAATTAAATATTGAATGTTTTATATTTTAATTTGAAAAATAACTGACTGTAACAGTCGAATTGGCCAACGAAACATATCCCATTGTGTCCGGAATGGGGGTATTTAGCTAGGGGCGACAGTCGTTGGGTTTGATTTCGAGTTCGTTTGTAAAAACACTATTTAGAATTTCCTATAAAGTCTCGACCAATAGGATTTTTTTTCTTTAAAAAAAAATAAAAAATAAAAATCTCAGAAACCCTAGCCGCCCCAGGCGATATCGACGATCCACATTGCTCGAAACTTCCCCTCGATTTTCCCGCCGCCACAGGCGAAGCTAGGCCACGCCACCACCCCAGTTCGACGGCCCTTCCTCCCCTCTTCACATCCGACCAAACCCCACCCTCCACCATCGCCTGAACCACCCCCACGAAGTCGACGTCTTTCCGACGCCGCCCAGCCTTCCTCCGGCCACCGAACTGACCCCACTCCTAGGCGCAGGCGCGCCTCTCCAAGCCCGAGGGCGTGACACTACCTGATCGAAGCAACGATCGACGAATTTCACGAATTTTGCAAACCTAGTTTTGAATCTTCAAATAAAGGTACGACCTTTATTATTCTGAAATGAAAATAACACTTTTAAGTGTTGCAAAACTTTGAAAAATAATATCTTTTTCGTTCGTTAACGAAGTTCGATGAAACAGGAGACACCGTGACCGCAAGGAGGCTCTCTACCATCTAGAAGAAGCCGCGGATTTTTCTGATCTTCGTACGATTTTTAGCACTGCAAAAACCAATGTGAGGAATCTAAACTAAATTGTGTGAATGGAATCGTGATGTATAAATTATATAAGCGAAGTGTAAATTATATATGCATTGTATACCTCATGTACATGTGTTGTATAAGTTATATTAGCGATGTATAAATTATACAAGCGTTGAATGAAACATATATGCTTTGAATTGTGATCAAATGCAAGTGAATTATAATATATATATATATATATATATATATACTCCCCTCGTCCACAGACCATGGACGATATTTATTGCTTGTGATTGACATGATATTATATGGTATGAAGAATGGTTGGAAATAATTGTTTGTGGTTGATATTGTGGTTGAAAAATACCTTTGTGGTTGAAAAATACCTTTGTGGTTGAAAAATACCCTCTTGTGGTTGAAACAAATTAGAATAGGATTGTGGAAAGGAAAATAAAACATGCCGCCTGCGTGCGAACTAGATGCATGATCCCTATTGTCAAAAACCGCGAGGTTTTAAGGTAGAGCGAGGAGCCGTACTAGGGACGGTCCCAGTTTTAACTACCCTGCCATTATGCTGCCGAAATTTTCTAAAATATACATGTGTTAGAATGATTTTCATTCGTTGAAATAAATTATATATATTCAAACTATAGCGAATATTCATGTGTTGAGTTGAAATTCATTCGTTGAATCAAAATTCATGTGTTGAATATTATTTGAATTAAAACAAATAGCTTTAGCGAAAAAAAAATCACATTTTTATATATATTCAAACTATAGCGAATATTCATGTGTTGAGTTGAAATTCATTCGTTGAATCAAAATTCATGTGTTGAATATTATTTGAATTTAAACAAATAGCTTTAGCGATAAAAATCACATTTTTATATATATTCAAACTATAGCGAATATTCATGTGTTGAGTTGAAATTCATTCGTTGAATCAAAATTCATGTGTTGAATATTATTTGAATTTAAACAAATAGCTTTAGCGAAAAAAATCACATTTTTATATATATTCAAACTATAGCGAATATTCATGTGTTGAGTTGAAATTCATTCGTTGAATCAAAATTCATGTGTTGAATATTATTTGAATTTAAACAAATAGCTTTAGCGATAAAAATCACATTTTTATATATATACAAACTATAGAGAATATTCATGTGTTGAATTGAAATTCGTTCGTCGAGTTGAAATTCATGTGTTGAATGTTATCGTATTTTAAAATAAAATGAATCGACAATAAAAACTACATTTTTATTGTGAATATGAAGTGTTAAAAACATTCACGTGTTGAATAAATATTTTTAATGATAAAAATATTTCTTTTATCATGTATACGCTTTGATAAAAATACACACGTGTTGAAATAAATAATAGTCACTAGAAATATTGTTATTAGCTTTATTTTGTATATATATACATGTGTTGAACAGGAAAAATGGATTTGCTGTAGAGTAAAGAAATTATTTGCGTGCCCGACAAATAGGTAAACCTTGATGAGTTGGCTGCGCAATTTTATTTTTATATCAACTCCTGTGAATGCCATTGGATGCGGAGTGCTGGTTATTCTGTGTGAAATAATAAACATCGCCATAGGATAGTAACAATTCATTTTGAACTACACTACATGGCATACTTCTTGACGATAGGCATACTTCATCATATCCCACATAAGCAATTGGAGCTTGTGTGACGTGGTGGAAGATTTACCATACGAGCGAGAGGCTTGTAAGGCGATGATTTTATACTACAGGTTGAACTGATGACTGATATGGACTATATAAAATATAACGATAAACTGCCAGATTAATAAAAACCCCACACGGGTCTGGAGTTGACAATAATCACGTCTCTCTAGTTATTAGATATGGCACATGGACTATTTATTTCCACACGGAAACGGGGTGACGAGAATTTATTCTCTGGAGTGATTATCTATACATGCTCCCCCGTAAACACCCGAATATATCACTATATATATGTGGATGCTTTTTAGGATTTATTGGGTACCTAACACGGCCCAATAAATTTCCGAACCCCTCCCCGTACAAAGGAGGTTATGGCAAAAAAATTCGAAATATTAAGGCGTTAGTGAAATATTCGAAGTGAAAATGAAGTTGAAAATATAGAATGAACTATAATTGGAATTAGAGAATGAACTATATTTATATATATAAATATAAATATAATTAAAAGGAATCGAAGCCGTGCAGTTCGTGTTTCGGAATCGTAATTTGAAACGATTAGTACGAGAAATCCGACCATCGGATTTTCCCGAAACCACAACCGCTGGGTTCGCCTTGGAAATATCTTCCCAACGGCACCAACCTTGTAAAAATCCAACGGTTGGATTGTCCGGAATGTTTAATTCAAATCTGAAGAAAAACAGCGCCAGAATCGTTTATATTTATATATAAATATAAATATAATTAAATTAAATCGAATAACGACGCTGCAGTTCGAATTTTGAAACCGTAACTTCAAACGACTAGTGTGGAAGATCCAACCGTCGAATTTTCACGAAACTGGAACCGTTGGGTTCGCTTTGGGAATATCTTCCCACTGATATAGACTTTGTAGAAATCCAACGGTTAGATTTTCCGATATGTGTAAAACAAATTAGGGGAGAAACAGCGCCAGTGTCACGGCACGACCTGAAACGTCGTTTAATTAAATAAGGCCATTTTTAAATCAATAAAAATGGCGAAAAATTGTTATAAAATATTATAAGCAACATAGATTGCAAATAAACCAATTGGGCTTGAATTGTTTGATATTTGATGGTTGTATGTGCTTGACACGAAAATAAAACTAAAGAACTGAAAGATGGATATCGAATAATATAACCATGGAAAGAATCGATTTAAATTCTAATTACGTGGATTATTTGAAAAGGCCGAGCTAACCCTCATTTCAAATAATTGATCGAGCGATTCGAATTGGGAAATGCAAAGATGATTCAAGACCGACGATCTTCGTATCAGTTGGATGGGCGCTGCTGAGGATCCTGACCGGAGTAGCTACCGTGAAGGGACGGAAGTAGTAGCCGTCTGAACGTATGTGTTGATTGGACGGATGTACGAGGAATTTGACGCCTCCGGTTTCGTTCAGACCCAGAACGGACTTGTAAATGGATTGTGTGTCTGACATTGGATTTTGTTCTATACTGATTGATCTCTGTTAAATATATATCTGTTTGGCGGCGGAGAATTTATTCTTTTGCTTAACGCTCTTCTCTGAGACATACGAGCTCAGAGGTTATATATCGATGGAAATCAATCGTATGGAGTGGACTGCCTATGTGGCATGCCAAGATGTTGTGATCAAGGCTTCTGTTGCAAAGCAAAGTCTTGTGGATGATGATCAAAGCACGGTCTACGTGGCCTAGCTTTGTGTATTTCGTAGATTCGCGAGCCTCACACCTCGGTATGAGTTAAAAACGGGATACGGACCGCTGGGAGAGCACGACGTTTCTTTCTAGCTATGGTGGTGTCAGTGACTTACCAGCCCTGACATTTATATCTACTTTTCACCTTTGTGGTTGTTGGAATGCGAGGCGCCTCGATTATAGGTCTGTAAGGACCGAGAAACGTGTGTTCAGGAATTGCCAATCCTCAAACGTAAGAGAGGACCGACCCAGCCGAATCCAGGGTTGCCCAGAGTGCGTAGTCCTGAGGCATTTGCTAGAATGTCTCGAAGCGGAGAGGAGCTTGCCCCTTGCCTCGACTCATGACGGAAATCCAATTTCCAATACGAAATAACGGACTCGATTGTAGAACTAGTATGGCGACATAGTAGATGGTAGCTATGCCGCCTATGATTGATATTTATGATGCTATTCGCTTTTGAAACATATATGCACTAGTAATAATATCAATTGATTTTGCTTTATACGTATCAAGCATATTTGGCCATTATAAGGTAAAACTCTATCCTCCGGCTTGCGTTGCATTGTATGATGGGACTTGAGTCTTATAATGGCTTCATTCTTTTAAAAAACATTGCGTTGTTTTAAAGAATTTACTTTGTTTTAAATGCACTAGCAATCACTGGAGTAAACCCGTTCCGCGAAAGTGGCGTGGTCCTATGATTTGCTTATTACTGTTGTTTAAAAGTTAAATAGATTCCTCATACCAGTCCCCATGACTGACTCGTTGTTTGTTTCACTTTGCAAACGCGGGTGCCTTTATTTTCACACGGGCAGCCTAGTTCACAAGTGACAGGTTGTTTTTGGCTCTGCACTGTTGCATAGAGTGCATTTTGGCTCATGGCGAGGCTGACTCCACAGAGATGACTTTGACATTTTCCGCCATTATTGTACTTATATTATGATTCCGCCACTGGCGATGCAGACTGATTTACTTTCAGTACTTATTATTGTATGTGTATGTATCGCCTTCGGCGATGTAGACTGATACCCTTATTATGTCTCACTGCATGTATGTATTCCGCCTCTGGCGATGATGACTGATCACTTCCCTTTTTATTTACTAAGTTATATCCTACGCTGTGCTATTCTGATGTTGTTGCATGTTGTGATTCCGCTGTCATATCCATGTAAAATTACTCTATTTATTGTTTTTGCTATTATCTGTACTCTGCTATGATGATTGATGTGTTATATTCCAATGATTATCCTCAATACCGCCCCTCGGATTTTGGGATCGTCACAAAATTCATTTAGCTTGAGCTAAAGTTAAAATATTTCTGTTCTAGAGCTAAAATTAAAGAAAACTGTATTTCATAAAGGACTCAAAAATGCTTACAAATGTTTTCATGGTTGGATCCCCAAAAATACTTGAAAACATAAAAGGTTGGTTGAAGTTCTAATTATCTAGTGAAATTCCTCTTATTCACCATTTGTTATATTGCAGACACATTTCAGTTTTCAAATGAACTAACATCTGAAATTTGCAACCTATTTCTTTTATGTCCATCACTTGCAAAATACAACAAATGTGGATGGACATTTATATCATTTCCATCAGACCAATACAAAACTAATAACTGAAAGCATAAAAAGATGGTTGAAATTCTGTTAGTTATATAGTGAAATTTCTCTTATTCACCATATGTTGTATTGTAGACTCAAATTAGTTTTCAGATGGACTAACAGCTGAAATTTGTGTCCAGCTTAATCTATGTTCACCACTTGCAGAATCTAACAAATGTGGATGGAAATGTATATCATTTACACCATACCAACACAAAATTGAATAACAAGGGGTATAAATGAAAGCCGTTGAATACTTTTAAAATTAATATTGTTTTTAAAATGAAAGAGATACATAGAATTATATATGTTAGGGAAAAGTTGACAAACCAAAAATACATAAATTCTATAAATACTAACCAGCGGTGCATTTCATCAAATTAATAATCTCACCACATATGCATCCATCGTTAATTTAGTACATTCTTCTGTTGCTAGACCTACATATCGAATTGCATCATGGAGCACACCAAGTTTTAGTGATACTGCTACACAAATTTACACACAGATTCAAGTAAAACCACAAACCATAGGTTATTGAGAACTGCCAAAACATTGCAGAGAAAGACAGTAGTATAACGTAATTCCATTTTACATAATCCTAACATGGGACACAACCCACATCTCTTAATATAAGCCAAGTTTCATCAGTTGTCACTGCATTTGTTATCAAACTGAATAAATCTAAAATTTATTTATTTCAGTATTGCATAATTTATTTTAACGTTGTAACATTGGATAATGGCGGTAAGTTACAAGTTGATTACTAGTTAATATATGAATGAATAAACTGTTTCAGATTCTCTATTTTAGCGTAGCACCTTTTGAACAAGCATCTGTAATCTGAGCAGCATTTGCATCTTCCTTCTAAAATTAGAAATTGTTAGAGTTTTCATTTTTCTTTCTATTTTTTTAAGAAAAGGGAAGAGGGGGGAAGGGTTATTAACGCCAATTTTAATTTTCATGTTTAATACCAAGCTAAACCTTTACTGTTGAGGATGTTAACAGGTAGTCCAGAATTCACCATACCAGGTAACTAATGCATACCAGTTTCTCAATGTAAAGTGTAAACAAAGCTAAATGAAGAATAACACTTATTGTAGCTACTTTCTTTGGGAATTTAGCTTCCATTTGTGCAGGGAATTGTGTAATTTCTTTCTCAGCCTCTTCTTTTGCCTGCTTCATCCTTGCCATCTTTGCTGCATACACATGAACTCGGTGCTTGTTTATATCATGCATGTTTTTTCTTGCTTTTTCTTCCAAATGATAACAACTTGCAGAATGTATGTTTACATTTTACAATGCACTTTGGTTTCTTTCCTAAATTGCTAGGTAACACCAGTAGTAACGAGCACATACTTTTACTATACCAACATGTGCATAATGTTATATGTTACAGATTATCTTTGGAAAGATAATTCTCAGGCCGGAAACTATCAACTAGAGATAATGAGAAGTTGAGAATAGATCGAATAGCAGTAATTTTCTTCTTGACATGCAAGGTAAATTGGTTATAAGATACATTTAAGGATAGGATTTACCATTTCTAGCATTCTTGAAAATATATTGGGCTTCTTGATTTGTAGCCACCAAACGTTGAATTCCAACTTGACGCGGGTTTGGTGCTGCAAACGTATGCATGATTTTGAGGACGGCGCAGAGTGTAAATACTAATAGAATGACACAGGCAAAACAAAGAAGAAGAATAATGCAAGTTATACATGTAACCGACGTACAATACATGATAAATTGATGACATATAGCAACCAATAGGAAATTGTTGAACAAAATAAAAGAAGCACGCAATTTGCATGAGCTTAATGGAAAAAAGTTCAAAACAAATGGAATGATGATCTAAATCGTAAAACAGATGAGATAAACAATAACCGTTGTGAAAAATGAGATTTAGTTGAAGAGACCGAGTCTTAGATCCGACATTTGACATAATGGCAATCAGTTGAAAAACTATACAGACATTCATATATGAATAAGAGTCAGAATATAACAAGAAAGAGATGATTACTTATACCATCGGGTTCGTCCTTCTCTTCAACTTTCTCCCCTTCTTTGCCTCGGCTTTAGGAGCACCCTAGCAGCGGATGTAGACACAATAATGGACAGCTTTATTTTGCAGAAGCTCTGAGCTCAGTTATGTCCTTTCCTTCCACTTCCGATAAAAGGAACTCTGAGCTCAGAAGATCTAAAACGATTCAGATAGTGGGGAAGTAAGACACCAGGTCACCCTGAGAACTTTGAGGCAACTGGCGTAGTAGTCACAACTGGTTTCTTCCTCAACTTGCCATACTAAATAAAATAAATAGCCATTTTAATGATGACACTGTTAGGAACTTACATTTTCATGGTGATTTCAACTTTGATATCAGGTCCTTTAGGTAAAGGTATTGCAGCTGCAGTCGGGCTAACAATTGAGGATAAATATTTAGCTGTCGCCTAATAGTTTTTTTTTCACATCTAAAATAACTTTACGCATGTGCGTGCACACACACACACCCCATCATCATCAAGAATTATAGAATACAGCAGAATTACCAAACGTTATAGAATACATCAGAATTACAGGACCATGTAGATAAAATTCAAAGATATCATGTAAATTGTATGATATTTTTTAAAACTCACCTCTTGTTCAGTACCACATGATGAACATATAACATTTTTCACCTCCCAACGTGGAAGATCATGCTTATGCTTCATGTCCATGGCCACAGAGTTCTTTTCTTCGTTATGACAATGTCTACAATCAAATATCTCACCGCAGCAAGGAGCACGGATGCGGCACCGCCTTCGATAATGAGAGCACCCATACTGCATACATCCCTTTTCCAGTTTCTCACTCGAATCAGCATGCGATCCACCTCTAATTTCATCGATATATGCACAAGTACCAATAGAGGAATCACAAAATGCAGAAGTCTGTAGATTTCTGTGTTTTCCATTGGCTGACCAAAGGTTTTCGAAAGAAGCCACCATTATATTATCTGTATAGAGTCTACAAACTAACTAGAGGGAGACCTGCAGATAGTAAATTCTTTAGCAGGATAGCCCCAATCCAGGAAAGTAGAAATCACCTTATCAAAGCAGGCAACAACATTAAGAATTTTTAAAAATTCTTTATATTGATATTTCTATATAGCGTTGTAGAGTAAATCAAATCAGCAATTACACAATCCAAGCAATGTTGACTGGCTTTAGTGGCTCAATCCCATCAAATACAATCACCAATCTAACCAGTTAAGATTAACCAACATCTCCAGCTCTGAGCCATATTTGTTATTATCGAGCAAAACGAAAAAACAGGAACCCTGAACCCCTAACAATTTTGGTAAAATCAACACACTAGAGCATCAAATGCATGACAAAAAAGAAAGGAGATAAATAGAAGAGGTGGAAAGACTTAAGAGATGAAACTTCAACATCTCTTTTCAAGTATGTTTTGTTGATGTGACCAAGCATACCTTACCGATACATCTGCTCTTCATTCGTGTCAAGATTTCTTTGGCACCCAAAGAATGTAAACTTCAAATTTACTTCAGATGAAACATCAACCTAAATTTTAATCTCGTCACCTGGGTTAACACCGAACTGGAATATTTATCCTATATACCTAATAGCTGTAACCATTTTCTAAAAACACAACTCAGACGCAAGCTTTATGAAACAGGAAAAAGATTACAATGGCTCATTGCTACTGTTGGGATAGTAAGAACCAAGAAAGTGAGTATCCAAACACTGACGAAAGTTTGATGTTTTCAGACCAATGCCGAAAGTTTGATGTTTTCAGATTACGTGCAGAAAAACAGCAAGACTAGCAGTTCAATTCAGTTTGGAATTTGCATTCAATATGAGAACATAGGTTAAAACATCATAGAGATGCATACAGGAACAAATCAAATTATATGAGATGAAAGAAGGCACTATTTTATGCATTGTACTCTTGGAAAATTCAATAGAAAAATGCCCTAAATTGAGTCTATGACAATATGCATCACATGCATGAATTGTTGGGTTCCTATTGTGTATCCACTGCCAATGTCACAATCACATAGGCAAAACACATAGAACAATGCTATTGGGTTAATGGAACTGGAAAGGCTATCATGGAAGCACCGGAAGCACACTCATACACTCTGCTAAGCACAAGCACGTGTTGCAAATGAAAACAAATATGATATGCAGCAAACATGAAACATGTCGACCATGAAAAATAAAAGAATTAAGCTAGCTCATACATTGGGGTGATAACTAATATGCATATATTCCAAAAACATTTACTACTTACTTTTTGAGCTGATTTTTTTTCTTTTTCTATTAGTCTAGAACACCTTTTTTCAAGATTTTATTGATGGAACTCATGACAAATTTTCCATTAAACTTAACAAGCACTCCTATGCTTCCATAACCATTTTGACTGCCCTTTACCCATGACCCATGACCCATGAAAATACAAGCAGGAAATAAACCAAAGATCAAAATAAAAGGTTCAGAACTTTAGATGTGTAAGTGCGAATTTGTAACCAACATCCACACATAGCAAGGAGCATATTTGACAAGTTCAACTCAAAATTTTACAATAGTTCTAGGCATGATAGAAGATTGATAACATTTTGAGACATATTTAAGGTATCAGGACAAAAGCAGTAAACCATATGTGTAAGCAATACACATGGTTTAATAAGTAAATATCAAGAATAAGTGAGTACTACAAACTGGAAAATCCAGAACTAAAAACCAAGTCTAGAATTCCAATCTATATAATACAAGTACCTTCTGCCTAATGAACCTAGTCACACATTCGTTCCTCTAAGCGTTCTTATCTGAACATCATAACATGTATCTATGATAGCAAAAAATGTGGATTTACCCCCTAACTATGAGTATTTAAAAATAAACAAGGCATTCACACTGGAACATCTTAATTTCTTAAGCCTTTGATAATATGCAGCTCAACTGTATAAAAGAAGGCTGCTAAAAATATGATATTTGTTGTATGTACTAAAAACACGTTTTGCCACAAAATGGTAGGAGTCAGCCTAAGTGCAAGTGTTCAGAGCTTTTGGTATAAATCACTTACTATGATTTGAAAAATATGCCATTTATTATATATCACTAGCTAATGTCGTCCTTCCTAGGTGGTTTGCACTAGCCGATCTACAATAATCTCTCAAATATGGCTAGAATGTGACAATCACAAACGATCCAAATAGCTTTCAGTAAACAGGATTTAGCTTGTTTTTGGTGAATACTAAGCACATCAAATTGCTTAGCAAATCAAACCTAAATCTTATGTACGATTGCAATCAGAAATACAATTGCTAATCAATCAAAAAAAAAAAATCAACAATTAATTACCTAAAATCACGCCAACAAAAGCAAAAAATATAAATCAAATAGCACAAGATACAAACAACAAAATGAACGATTGTTGAACTTCGCATTAAATCCCTAGCGGATATCCGATTTGTGAGAAAAGCAGTGAGAAGAGAAATCACCTTCGCTTTGGAAATTTGGAAAATTCGGTTTCTATGGGTGAAGATTAAAAGGACGAAGTACTCTTATCAAGATTTCTTTGGCACTCAAAGAATGTAAACTTCAAATTTACTTCATAGGAAACATCAACCTAGTCAGCTGATAGCTTGCATTACAAATTAACATAACTTTTGGTCATATAGCTTAAAATATGTGATTTTAACTAGAACTTCTTTGTATTAGAAAGAATTTTTTTTTCACTTCAGTGTGATCTTATGTTGATAAAATTGGATGATGTAAACTATATGGCGGTTGTACAATGCGCCATGGTTTAAACTGTGTAACAGTCTGCTGCTTTACAAACAATGGTAATTCAGGCTTTTTGCAAATTCTTAGTTTATATTTTTATTGACCTAAATCTGTTTGTACGTAGCTCCTTTGTTGTTTGCATTTGCATAACTTTTTTTGTTTGCATTTGATTTGGTTAAACTAAACATTAACTATTGGTTCATTACATTATTTGTTTTTTAGTTGAAAGCAAAAAATTGTTTAGTGGTGCAATGATAGTGATCAATGTTCATGTGCACTATACTTATTTCTTACATGCAGTAGAAAAAAACACCTTAGGTTAATATATGTATGTGTAAAACCACTGTCAGTGCCATGCAACTATCACTTAGGTGCCCCCACATGGATAGATTCAAAAATCTAGGTCCGAAACCTCTATAGAAACCAGTCTAGCCATATTTTCATAAAATCAATTTTATCATTTTCAGCACAGAGGGCTATGCGGAGCCAAAATTATCCATTACATGAAGCCTATATTATAAATGTTGGTAGCACATGTTGCAAAAGGAATGCACCCTAACTTTATAACAACTCCGACAAAAGTTGGCAGCACTGAAGCATGGATTATAAATGCATGTACTGATATCCTTTGCTATTGATTGAAAATCAAAACTTAGGTGTGGTTTCATCATACTATTTTCTAAATAAAATATTCTGGATGATGGTGAGTTTTGTCAATTTATGTGGAAACAGATCAAATAGCAATCACTAACTTCCAATTATCAAAAGTAAGCATGAGTAAAATCATCTATATAAATAATTTTTTTAATGTAAAATGTAGAAACCGAGTAATAAGATAAATATGTATGGTTTGAATAAACTAATAATACACTAAGATTCACCTGTAGTTGTTTCTTAATTGTATCAATTGTGTTAGAGTTTATGCCCTAGAGGCAATTCATTTGATGAGATTGATAACACTGTTGATGTTATTATTTTATTTGGAATAAAATAATATTCTATTATATTATATTTACTGCGTAATATAAATATTAATATAATAGAAGTCCTTAGAATTATAATACAGAATTATATATTTCAAGTGAGTGACTTGAATTTGAGATTATATAATATGTTAAGTATTGTAATTCTTAAATGTCCCTAGTCAAGTTTTATTGTTTATATAGGACAACAATAGAGCACTGAGACTAGTATGTTGATTGACTGATGATCACATCTCATTGATCATTAATATACGTGATATTAATATCAAAACATAAATACGTATTAGAGAATATCGTATTGGGCTGACCCACCGTGAGATAACTCCATGGATTATAATTAACAGTATCATAAGTTATTCTCATAGTGATAGTGATGTAATGGTCCTCAGACCTGAAATCATTATAATTTTATTCGATGATATTTGTGTTTTGATACCATCTAAAGTTATTCGTAACAAAGTAATGATAACGGTGATTATTGGATACATCTCGAATCGAATGAAAATTATGAGTGATCTAGATGGAATTTAACCCCATAATATATTTATGTTGATATCCATGGGCCTCTTGATTGAGTGAGATTGTAAAATGCATGGTCGTGCTCAAATACTGATTTGTTTTTAAACAGTCTACTCATCGATCAAGAAAAACAGATTAAATTATAAAGAGGATGATACGATCCATGCCTTGAGTTTAATCCAGGATATAACGGTTAAAAGGATTATATTACATTGATACACTGGTCACAAAAAGGTTGTATCGAATCGATAATTTTATTATAATTCACTACAAGAAAAATACCCTATTGCAACTAGCTATTTGCAACAGGCCTCAAATGTCAGTTGCAGTAAATGATATTTAGCAACAGACCTTTCGTAGCTATTGCAATAGATAAGATTTAACAACAGGCTTTTCCTTCCTGTTGCGAAAAGTATATTTTTCGCAACAGTGCTTTCATGCCTGTTGCGAAAACATACTTTTAGCAACTGCTATTTCATTCCTGTTGCAATAGACATATTATTTGCAACTACACTTTCAAAGCAGTTGCAAAAATATATATTTAGCAACTGTTTTCACCAGTTGCGAAACTATAATTTTTTTGCAACAGGTAAAGCCACTTGCAAAAAACGCACTTATAAAAATTATTTTTTCTCAAGTAATATTCGGTTATAATATAAGAAGTATAAGCATAATAGTTAATATATATATATACATATATATATATATACACATATACATATATATATATATATACATATATATATATATATATATATAATTTGTAACTGCGCTTTCATACCTGTTGCAAAAGTTATCTTTAGCAAGTGTTTTCACCACTTACAATAATTAATTAATAAAAAATAAAAAATAAATAAGCAATAAATAATAAATAATAATAATGACCAATTAATTAAAAAGTTGAGAAAATAGATAAATATAAATGATTGTAATGAAAGAACGATAGTAAAATAATAATAATAAAAATTAGCGGATAATAATTACTAATCAATTTGAAATGTGAAATATTTATGTTAATAATATACGGTAAACGGATGAATAATAATTAATTAGTTTTTACTAACAATTGTTGACATTATTAAACTAGTATTAAAATTTAAGTGAATAATATTTTTGTTTGGTAAAAAGTAGAAAAAATACAATAACTTTTTTGGTTTAAACTTTTAAATTTTTTGCTCCTACCTTTATTTTTTTTCATCCAAAAAACTAAAATATGTATTCTAGCTGGACATCACGCCCTTGGCTGAGTTTGAAATTTGAGATCAAATTAAGTAGTATTTTAATAACTTATAATCATTTTAGGTAATTAATAAGTAATATTTTAATAATCTATAATTATTTTTAATAATTAATTAGACTGCATAAGTAATAAGGTACTTAATTAATAACTACAAATAATAATGTATAAATAATTATATTTACCTAATATATAGTAATATATTATAATTGATAAATCATAAACAATAGTTCATCGTAAATATAGGTTAGCAACTTTAATTTAACGATTTATTATATAGTGACTTATAATGAATAATTAAAAAACAATAATAATCAATAATTTAAAAATAATAATAAACAATGATTTGCGTTTATCCACTAACCTGTGTTTGATAATGGAGTGGAGGGAAATGAATCTACCGGAGCGAAATTCTATGGGCTTCTTTACATCAGGACAGAAGGCAAATGTGGACGCATCAAATTCCTTTATCCCAAAATTGAATTCGAAAACCCTAAGCAAAATAGATGGCGGCAATGGCATCTCTATCACGACCTAACCCTAATTTTCCGCCGCCTCCTACATCCTAGTTTTCCCAGGTAATCTTTTCACTTCTCATTCCTCCCTCTTTCCCAAGAAGCCAAAATCATAATTCGACTTTCGAATTCCTACTCGTTTTCAGTTATCGTCGATCAAGTTTTCCAGCAAGTAATCGATGTCTTCTATCCAATTAATGTTTGATTAATGTGGGATTCAGGTGCGAATTTACACAGTTTTCAGAAATGGAACTAGAATATGAATTTAGGTATTCGTTTAATGTTTGATTCATATGCGAACTTACACAGTTTTCGTTTATAAGAATTTCAGAAATGGATTCAGGTGCGAACTTACACACCGCACCACTCAGCTGCACCGTTCACCTTCCTCATGCTCTGTTATTGTCTAAAGGTAAGTCTTCTTAGGATTAAATTTATTTCAAGGGTGTTCACTTCGTCATTCACTGAGTTCAAACATTTTGGCTATATTTTGCTGCTTGTTCATTTTTGCCTGTTTTGCTCCTTGAGTTTGTGACCATTTCTGCTGCATGCAGTAAATAGCTACTTTGTTTGTATTTCCTGTGAAACTAAGGTAGATCCTATATTTCGTCGAGCATAGTGATCATATTTTTCATGGTATTCAAAGTATTCACAACACTATACTGACAGTCTTCATTACATTTTGGTTATAGTTAAAGTGGCTTCATTGTAGTGATGATTTACTTTGAATATATCTCAATTGTTTAAATACTGTTCAACATATTGGGTAAGATTTTGTTAAAAGTCCAAACCGTCCCCTATTAAGCATTTAGGGTCCTATAACTTTTTGGAACCGTGAAATACAACATGTCCTGCTGCCACATAGGGACTGTATATTTCCTGTGTATATATTGGTTGCTGCAGTTAACATTTGAAATTATCACTAGCCTTGGTAAAATTTTAAATGAATGATTTGCATCATTGGATGGAAACTGAATATAATTAGTGAGTTTTCAAAACATGCAAATCCTTTTATTGACACCTGCCACCTTCTCTGTCATATTTGTGTGTGCCACTAGTTCATCTCAGGATGTCTTTATTGTATACATGTGAGGCTTTACTTGCGTCCTATCCCTTAGGTTCCAGTTTAGGAGGTTAGATATGTTCCTTTATTTTGGTGGTATATATATCCCTATGTGTTCAAACCCAGCATGCTCCATGCATTTCCACCATTAAGGCCATAAATGGTTAATAAAGTACTTTGTACATATGCTTGATGTCTCAAGTTATGGCCTGCTATTGCAAGTCCACCAGTCCTTCCGTTCTTTCCGACCGAATGTCTTCAGTATATAAGAGACCTAGTGTGGTTTGAAACCCATATTTGGCCCTAAGACCCACCCATTTCTTTTCTCGCTTGGACATCTAGTTAGTGTCACTTGTGTATGCACTGTTAAATGTGTGTGTGTGTGTGTGTGTGTGTGTATCACTACATAGAAAAATCAAACTGCACACTAGTTTGCATGCCTTGCTATTCGTGAATACATCATGCGGCTATGATATAAGTAGATTATTTAGTGAATGTTTGTTGTTGATGCAAGTTTTGAGTACATTACCATGACACAAGATTATGTGAGTACAAATTTACGATTTATCAGCAAAGTGCTTAAATGTGATGTTGAACTATATCAGATTTCTACTATAATCCTCTGCGCATTATATGTTATCAGCCCTTCCATCTGCAGCGGTTGCACATTATAGTACTCAGTCTGTGCTATCACCTTTCTTTCTGTGAAATGTCTCCCTTTTATGACCTATGCTCAGAACTTCAAATGATATTGTTCTAAGTTGATGTTTCCCTTGTATTAGGTTAAAGCTGGGAAACAATTTGTGGTGCCTGCTTACTCAAAAGTTTCCTTGCTTCCTCAACCCTTCGTAGAAGGCAGCGATGTAGAATTTGAATATGCTGAGTCAACCAGTGGTGTTATTGATAGTCCTTGTAAGTTTTTTTCTCTTGTTACAAATTCTGTTTTTATACATATACTATAAGATACAAAAATTCAAAAGGTATTCATCTTTTGAAATAGTGAAGTTTAAAGTTAATTACGCTAACAAGTCAATAGGTAGACTTGTCCATTCAGACCTTTCTTAAGCAGGAGCTTTGTGCTCTACAAAGGTGATGCAGTACATCTTAATATATAAATTGCTTGATTGAAATCACTTCAGGATATTCTTGGTGGTTCAGCAATCAATCCGGAAGGTCAAACAATGGTATGCTATGGAGCAAAGTAGTTCCAATCATTTTACTACCCTTATTAATGACAGCATGATATTAGATTTGTCAGTGTCGATGATTTAAGTACACTAATTCATTTTCCCTTTTTTTTCAACGTTGGTTACTTGATGCCAAATCTGTACATATGGACCAACGATATAAATCCTTTGTAAACTCATTCTTGTTCAAACTGAACCTTTGTTTTCATGGTTTCATTCATTTGCCTCTAAGTATTTATGTATTTACATTTTCCAAAGGCATGGCAATTACGCAAAGAAGGGAGATTGAAAGAGATATTGGATTCAAGTCTAGAAGGATACCCCAAAGAAGTATTAAAATACGCAAAAGTTGCACTCTTTTGCGCACCAGCAACAACTCAAAGAAGTCCCTCGATGGCCTAAGTTTATTCTCTTATTATAGTATATATGTATGATTGGGTAGAAATATGAGTAGAAAATACTCTATTCGAAAAAAACGTGTTGTATGAGAGAAGAAATTGTTACACATGAATGGTGTATGAAAATTATAGAAATTTTTATTGTAATTGTTTGTACTATTAACTTTGTTAAAATAAAAATTTTATTTGTTTATTTCATTATGTGATATATGCTATTACTAAAACAAATACATTTAATATATAATATCTATAAGCTATATTTTTTTTTATAGATTTATGAATCTATTGCAACGGGCATATACTGTTGCAAAATGGTCTGTTGCAACAACAAAAGCCAGTTGCAAAAAAGTATACCGCAACGTTTTATTGCAACAGGCAGAAAACGTTGCAGACTTTTAGCAACTTCAGCTATACCAACAGGCGTAGGCCTGTTGCAATTGGTCTACTGCAACGGATATTGCCTGTTGCGAAAAGTGTTTTTTGTTGTAGCTTGGGTAGCAGCGACGCATTGCTAGATGCCAATCACTGTTTATGGCTTTAAATAAAATTTAAAACCATTGCCAACGTTGTAGTAACCTATAGGGTCACACACTTAGAACATTGTGAAGGAAAACTGATTTTGTTTTGGAGTAAAATAAATATCAACAGTTGATATTCTATTTGAATCGGTATGAGGAATGGTTCCTTATTTATAGAACATGTGAACATTTTGAAAGGGTAATTTTACTTCCTATTAAAAATGAAACACGTGTACTATATTAATAAGAAAGAATTATTAAACCGATTTATCATAAACCCTAAAACAAATGGGATCAGAAATGGCGGCTAGCACCGAAGATTTCTTCTTTCGTTCGATCAGATCGAAGACTGTGTTCGTGTGGATTACTTGTAGAGGCTCGACAGATGGAGGGCTGCATTCGATTCGAATCGACCGAACATAAATTGATTTCTTTAAACACGAATGGATCAACAGGTATT
>JASFAX010002824.1:0-44580 GCA_030737875.1 Allium sativum
GTTTGATTGAAAGAGGGGAGGAAGGCGATCAGAAAAGCCAACTGGAGGTGGTGGCGAAATTGCCTGTGGCGGCGGCGATCGAGCTTGGAAGACTCGAGCGGGTTTCGCCGTTCGTTCGTGGGGGTTTCGACTGATTTTTCTGATGTGAGAGAAAATGAAGATATTTTCTATTATATTAAATTTTAAATTCCTATAATATCCTTTCTAGCCAACGTACACCAATTTCAACCCAACGACTGTCGCCCCTAGCTAAATACCCCCAATCCGGACACAATGGGATATGTTTCGTTGGCCAATTCGACTGTTACAGTCAGTTATTTTTCAAATCAAAGTATAAAACATTTAATATTCAATTTGAACGTACATTTCAATTTGCCAGGGCCACAAACTGAATCGAAAAAATTCCAGAAAAATAAATCTAGCTTTGTTTTGATGATACGGTCCCAACAAAACCAGTTTCGCCGAATTCTGAGCTCGTTTGCAAAATGTCCATTTTCAGGTCGACCCATTTTAACAGAAATTGACCAATCTCATTTTCTTTTGCCCCACTCACATACTAGCTTCAAAAATTATGAAATTTTAAACCTAGCAATAGTTTGACATCCCGGATCCAACAAAAGTGGTTTCGTCGAATTCCGAGGTCGTATGCAAAATATCTATTTTCAAGGGCTATATATTCTATATAGCGACCTTTCTGAAAATTCATTTGGCCATAACTTTTGATTCCTGTTATGAAACTTCGATTTTTCAGATTCGTTAGAAAGGTATTCATAAACAAATTTTATTTTTGGTTTTGCTAAAATTTGTTATATTTTCCACCCGGTACAGTCAGACAAAGTTTGTATTCAAATTTTCAAACTGCCTCACTATTCCCAATTCATTATTTTATTGAAATATGCTATTTCAATTATTCAAATTCTTTGACAATAACAATTTTAAAAATTTTAAATTGGTTCACATTTTCTGGGTTATTACACACATCGTCCATACACATCATCCAGGAGCGGGATGAACCAAAGGCACCTTCTACCACATCCTAGGTATCAACCTATAGATTAGTAGCGAGTAGTCCTTGCAATCCATATACTCTAACTACAACATAATCTCAGTTTATCTCTAGGAGCTAACCATCGATTATAAGCAATACTCCCGTTTTATGAGGATCTATGGTCTTTAAATGCTCCATCTCAATCATCGTCTGATCCCTTCCACGATTACGTATTTACTGGGCGGAATGGTTTTCGAATATAAATTCGATCCCTGTCTTTCCGTAACAACAACCGATAATTGGTCAGATTTGATAGTTGGTTATTTAACTATCAAATAAACAAACATTCACCCATGAAAATAAATAAATTTAATGATCCAATATCCAGCATCACTTGTCCTCTTTAATTAACAATTGGTTAATTTCAACTCTATATCTTCAATACTAAGAAAACATTTACCTTTTCTTATGTAATATAAGAATATTCAATTATCGTCTCACTTCTACTTTATTAGTTCCTCATTGTAAATTGCAAAGTGAATAAATATCTAAGTATTAACCCCGAAGGCCAAAACCAACATCAAATTGACACCTCGAAAATTACTCAACCAACCAACATACAACTGGTTCTAATTTCTTTTGAAAACCACATTATATTATGTATCATACATAATATATCTCTTTAAAGCATTATAAGTAAGTCGTGATTCTAATATGAATCAAATCCTATATAAAATTATTAAAACTTACTTTAACTTAATTTGGTTATATCTTAACTAAACCCCATTTCTTGTTTAAAATACGCGATTTAAATCCACTCCTTGTCTTAATCCATCCAACCCATTTTTGTTCACTTTGGTTCAATCTCAATTCTCATTTCATATCTTATACTTATAGCCTTTTATTTGTTTCATAAATCATTTTATAGTTCATAACTTTATTAACTCTCGTCTCAATAATCTCAACCATTTACAATACATTCGATTAACTTGGTTTTTAATATCTTAGCCCAACTTGGATTTTATTTTATTTTTCTCGATAGGCAGTAAATTTTTTATTAACATGTACAACTACTACAAGGTATAACTATACACTAATACAACTTTTTAATTAACAAAAGCATTTACAAGCTGAGAAAAAAACAATAAGATGTATACCCATAGAAAACAAAAAAAAACAACTCAGCTAAAATCATCCACACAGAAACCAGAATTATCCACGTCAATTAAATCTTCAAATCATAAGAGCCAAAAGTCATTCATCTGAACTCATCTCGTCTGCATCTTACTAATTATCAAAAAAACATCTGTTCTTTTGAAAGGGATCCATTTCCAAAATTCCTATTGTTCCTCTCTTGCCGAATAGAAGATACAAAATACTTTAAAAGCTTCAGCAAGGCTTTTGATCGAGCATTCTTCCACCTAGTGGCTACAAAAACATTGAACCATTCATTCATACTAAACCTTGATGCTATGTGGAATCTACCAACAGCTAAGAGCCTTCTCCAAATATGATGCACATATTCACATTCAAAGTATATATGTATATTTGACTCGATCTCACGGTTACATAATAAACACAAATTATCCTGCGTAATGCCCATGGAACACAATTTATCCTTAGTGTTAATGGTATTTTCCACCACTTTCCAAAATTGTTAAGTTTTCTTTAGCTGATGAACCAGTATTCCAAATACGTGATGCCTAGGGAAAATTTTGTGTTTCATCCTTTAACAAATTATATACATGATTAATATAAATTCTTAAAAACTCGTCTAACTGATAACCATATTTTAAGACTTTATAAAATTCCATTTTTACCTTCATATATATATATATATATATATATATTTAATATATCTATTCACTTAAAATTTGTTCAACTTTAAACAGTTTCTTATGGTTTCACTAAACTCCATTTATATGTTTAATTCCAAGATCATTACTTTCGCTATTATTAAATAATAACAAACTTCAATATTAAAAGAAGGATTTACTCTATCTTTAATAAGTTTCAATTTAAAACAAATTTAATAAGCCCCTCACCGTTTAGCAATTGAATTATTCAACTTAACATAGTCGTTAATCCATTTCAATTGGTTCTTCCATTTAAATTAATGAATAATATAATTTATTTATTTAACTATACTTACATTGATTATTATTATTAAATAAATAATAATCAAAATCAATATAATCTCAATCCAATTGTTTCTTAAAAGAATAAATCCTAGTTTTTATCGTTCGGCTAATATCTGCTTAGTTGCTTTTAAATCTCATTTACATACAAAATCACTTCATAAAACATTTAATAATCTCTTATAACTTAAATAACAAATAATTAATATCAATCTCCGTTTCATAAGCTTTAATTTAAAATAATAGAATTCAAATTTATATTCAGTTATAAAATAAATTTTATAACTTCAATATGTTAATTCACTTAACGGTAAATCAATATTTATAAAACAATAGATTTCTAGGCCATCTGTTGTTAATTACTTAACCAATAATACCCATTGGTTTGCTACCAAACACACATTGAATTTAGATTCAACAACCAATAATCAGATCAATCATCCAATCAGACTGGTTAAACAGTTCATATAATTAGAATACAAAAATAAATAATAAATTTGAGGAATCCAGTTGGATCCCTCCAACCCACCCAAATACGTTATCTCAAATAAAACAATAAATTCAATGGATAATAGTTAACTAATAATAATAATTCAAGACACCCAATTTAATTCAATACGTTTATATTATTATAAACGTAACCAACAAGGTAAGTTACCTCATTTGGAAATAATCGTTAAAAATAAAGATTGGTTTGATTAAATTAAACGAATGTTTAATTTAAATCGATTATATAAAAATACAACATATATTCAAACAATCATTAAAACAATTTGCAACCGTAGCACACAAATAATAAAATCGACTTAAAATAATTATAAGTGGGATAGATGAGTGAGTTAAAATCACCTTGATTTTTATTCTGCGTTGAAACGACTTGTTTTAATTAAATTAAACAGATGTTTAATTAAATAAAAATCCAGCTAATTCCAATTCCGTCCAATCTAGCTCCAAAATGTTCGTTTGTCGACGAGGCTCCAACGTCTCTTGTTTGATACAATTATCTGTACGTTCGGGAATGTTATATATATACATATTGCAATATATATAGTTCAAATTCAAACTTAATAGTATAATTATTAGACCTAATAACTAATTAGAAACCATATTAGGCCCATCCTAATCCACATATCCACTTGATTGAGTATGTTTAACATGGTTAGTCAGTTGGGCATTTTGTATTCATTTGTCATGCACACAGGCCACGTATTCATTCGGACACTTTAAAAAAAACAATATTGTATAGTAATACTTATATCAACTTAGATTAGGCCAGAATAAATCACGTTTAATCCCATGTAAACTTCCTTTCTTCCCCTTGTTGGTCACGTTTCCTTATACCTGCTATACTTCCCATGCGAGAGCTAAGGTAGCTGTTATACCGTCTCTCTTTCCTTCTACATGCATTTTTTTCTTGGGCTGACAATTTTTGGTTTAAATAAACTCAGGCCAAATCATAATTGAAAACCCATGTAACAAAAACTGTAGCTACGTAGGCTCTTCTTCTCCAAACAAACATATACGGTCTCCTGCAAGTTTTCGAATGGAAACCCCATTTCCTCCAATGTTAGCCGCTGCTCCACCATGTTTCTCCCCTTCCTTCACTCCACCGTGACCTCAAATCTCTAAACTCCACTACCATCCCGATGCAGTAAAACAACACCACACCTAATTCCAAGCTCTCAGCTACTCACTCAAGCCCATCCTCGTCTGCTCCACCGTCTTACTGTCAGTCCACCCTTCCATGACGCGCCGTCCACCCACCATCATCTCTGATCCCTTCAAATTTTGCATGCGACTAAAGAGTAGCATCTTACGATCTTTAATACCCTTGTATTCTGTTTTAAAACTTTTGGCCTGAATAGATTATATATACTATAAGGCTCATGGTACATATTAATTATGGCGGCATCAATTGGTTTGGTTTTGGGAAAATTGAAAGAGGGGAATTTATATACCTGCCGATGAAGGAGATAACTATCACATATTATCCTACTTCACTTAGCCATGCGCGCGTAGAGGATAGGGATGCAACAGTTGTAGCTTAGCAGAGTAGGTAGGAGAGCATGTGCCTTAATGGTGGATTTTCATCAATGGGTACAGATGGGCAGGCATTGGTAAGTGCAGCTAGTGTGTTGGGATATGACATCTCAACATGAAAAGAAGAGAATATATGATGTAGTGAAGTTTCATTTCAGTAGGAAGAAACTTAGAGCTTTTAGATGAGTAGGACAAATGACACGCCTAAAAAAAAAATACAGCACAACATTTGGGTTTTCCCAGTATAGAATCAGGTAGGTATAGCTATACTCGAAAAGAGGAGACAAAGCACTGTTTTCATATACATAACGGTCCATTGAAATGAAAGGGCAACAAAGAATTTGGGGTAGTAGTGGATAGGCGTTGACATTTACATTTAATATATATAAATATATAGGTATATATATATATATGTTTTAGACACGATTAGTACTTTCATATTGTTATTTACGTTACCGTTAAATACTCACACCGCCACACACTGATTCCAAACTTAAAATAAATAAATATACCGCTACTCCTTGATGTCGCGGTCCCAATGAAATAATTTCATTGAAAACGGACTGTGTTTGCACAATGGCATTATTTTAATTCTAATATATTCATCAGTTCACCTTTAAATTGAACGTACTGACAAAACATCTCCAATTGGGTCCAAATTAGAAATATAACAATAACTAGCCATACGTATTCCAATAAAACTCTTTTCATCGAAAACGGAGGTCTTTTTGGATAAATAGCTATTTTAACACTTAAATAATATCGATAAAATATTATAAAATTCCAAAACAATCCAATTTAATAATAAATAAATTACTATTATAATATATATCTGAATAAAATAGTATATCACTTCAAATATAAACGAATATGAAATTTATAGCTCAACATTAATATTTTGGAATTTAAACGATATCCAAATTCCTATTTAATAAATTAAATAAAAGTTATAATTTATTCATGAATTCATAATGACAATTTTAAAATTTGATTTGGACATAACTTACAATTTATAAGATGAAATACCGATTTTTCTCTTTCATTAGAAAATTATAATCAAACAGATTTGGACGATTCTTATTTCAAAGAATTCTAACTTAAAATGGATTTTGTATATTCAATTGAAGTTCAAAACTCTATATTATGAACTACCGTGCCGTTACGAGCTCGTTTATTAGTATATACAAACTATATATTCAAACTTCATTTTTAATAACAAAAAATATATATATTATAAATCCATTTAAAATGATAATTCAACAATTAATACAAAAAAATCGAATATCAAAAATACGGGACGTTACATTCCTTCCCCCTTAAAAGAATTTCATCCTCGAAATTTCTAAGTGAGAAGAATGTTACAATCCCAATTATTTTAACATTTATTATTTAAAATTATAATATAAAATATTCTAAATTTTAAAATTTTACGAAAAACTCGCAAGCATCTCCTCTGCATGGTTCAATTGGTATAACTACAAATGTCATTCCGGGCCTCACATCTATGGAAAGAAAATAAAAACCAAACATGTAGCACCCATATTTTAAAACACACTATTAACAATAAATTAAAGAAGAATTAAATAAATATTTGGAATTAAGTGAAACTAACTGCACCATTGTGTTCCTCCCGGAATTCTGGTCAAAATAGACACCTGGTTTCCGTAAAACGGACATCGTATGAAGAAAATATTAAGGTTTGAAGTTTATAAACATATAAGCTACTTATATATAAACAAAACAAATCCAGAATTCAAATTAATTCAAAATCAGAAGGCCCGGGACATAGCGAGAGTTCAGCCCATTAGGGGTCGACGCCGGTCCCTGTGAGTGTTGACCCATGGGTCGATACCATCCAGGGGGTCTCGACCCCTGTGTCGACCCCGGGGTGGACACACTAAGGGAGGGATCAACCCCCATACGGATTTGGGAAGATCCCAGCCTCCGAACATGGACTGATTTCTAGCCAAGATTCATTTGCTGATGGTTATAAATAGGAACTCATTCTTATTGTTTTATTCACCTAAAAACAATGGCGACAACGAGGTGCTTCCCCAACTTAGTTTGATCTAGCTTGTTCTTCTTCAACAACAAGAGTTAGAAAAATTTAAAGATCTGTGCTACGTCATCTACGTTTTATTCCCTGTTCTTTAGATCCAATCACAACGAGTTTATGTTTCTTTTAGATATAAACACTAATCTTGACATATATAAGAATTTGGATCTAAAACTATGCCTAATCAGTTCTATTATCACATGTTCATCAGATCTGTCCTTATATGCCTATCTTGTCATTATGCCCAATTCTGTCACTATATGCTTATTCAGTTGTTATGCCTATTTTTCCCATCATATGTCTATATCGTTATTATGCTTATTTCTATTCTCTTACCTTCTTCTTTTCCCTTTTTTTATAGCAAGGCTACCTTCGATCCCAGGTATACCACAGAAATATGCGAAAGCGTGAAATTGGGAACGAGGGGAAACGTTAAAAGGGCATAACTTGTATTCGGAAAATTGGGGATAACTTGAATTGAAAACATGAATATGGATTTGGGGCATAAACCAAACTGTGATTAAAGATCTTAATTTGGGGCATATGGTACATGATGAATATGACTTGGGAAAAGGGCATGAAAACCTATAATGAAAAGGAATCATTGTTAAAGAATAAATATGCCAAGATTTACAGTAATTAGAAATTGTAATTGTGCTTATACACGAGGATAGATTACACTTTTGGTAGAAGCCTGCACGGAACCGCTCGACATATCTAGCATCCACAAGTGGAAAATCTAATTTGAGGGGTCTAAGTGCATAAACACGTGACAGTGCTAAGACACGAGGTTAAGTCCGACATTTGGAAGAAGTCTGCCCGAACCCAACCGGCATATTTTGCATCCACAAGTGGTAGACGTAATGTGGGAGGTCTAGCACATTATAACCATAAATGAATGTATGGTAATGAACTTGTAATACTTAACTTTCCATAAGGATTGCATTAACCTATTAAATTGAGTAGGGATTTAGTAGATTTTCTTGAATCAGTGGGAGGGTTAAGTTGATCTTGTTAAATATATGGGGACGTGTTATACATATGAAGCTGACAAACTTAACCAGTTGGGGTTATGAGATCTTGTTAAACTAGCAGGCGTAACCTATTGAAATCCTCATAGCGGGGATGCAAGCCTAAGGGGAAGCTTGTATCATCTTGTGTATGGGACCCCGTATCAGTCAGTAACCTATATCGATATCAAACAGAGAACCCCGGACTAGGTCAAGGGTAAGGGAACGGTTACTAAGCAGGTCATAAGAGGTCACTTGGGAGAAAGGTGTCTGATGGCGCATTCCATCGGGCTTATGTGCGCACATGGGTCCGACTGCTCAAGAAGATAAGACGTTGTGACATCAGTAGATATAACTGTGCGTCTTGGAAATAAAGGGGTTGCCACTTTAGGAAGTGATACATCCAACTATGGGGCCAACACAGGTATCTACAGGTTAGGGAGTCAATCAATTGGGGTAGTAATTAGAGTTCATCTAGTCTCACCTGTTTAGTAGCCCGTTATTATCATTGAGGGTAACACCCATCAGTTCTGTTGGGCTACCTGTTATTGTATGGGGTAAAACCTCTCACTAGAAGTACACCTAAGTCTACCATCTTGTAATTATTGGGATCATCTTGTTCTGGTTATACTAGTATTGGTGCAGAGAAAGAAAAGTGTTAGAGAAAGCGCTATATATTTAATTCCGTTTATCCTGTTTACCTTGTCATGCCTGCTTCATATGTTGTATCTCTCTTATCTAGTTTATATGCCTGTCATGATGTTGTTACTTATTTTTAAGCTAAAAATAACTGGACTCGCCAGACTAATGTCTGACCTATTTTGTTTCATCTTCGTCTCTTCCGTTACCCCCCTGGGTTCTCAGGGTGGGAATACTCATGCTTGATCAGGGTTCTTCTTTCATTCTACTTAAAGCTACTAAGATGTACTACTTGATTTCATATCATCTCTGCTATGACTATGTTTTGGGGATTATGCTGTTTTCATGTTTATTCTGCTCTGATGATTTTAGTACAAGACAGAAATTTTAAATTGATGTACTAGGTTTTATGCATTTTACGCTAATGATGTAACTATGTTTTGAACCACGATGTTTTCTACATAAATAAAGTTCTAAATTCCGCTGCTATTTTATATCTGACTTATAATGTTTCTGTTTATGTTTACCTATAACGCTTCACGAAACTTAATGCATTCTGATAAAGAGTGACATTAACGGACATGGGGTGTCACATCTGGTATCAGAGCTAAAGGTTAACAGATCAGATAAAAGATTTTTAAAATTGATTTTAGAAAGGTTCTAAAAGAAAGCATTTTCAAAAGAAAAGTCAGTTTTGAAAAACATATTCCTCAAAGCCATAGGAAATATCTTTCAAAACTCTATTTGAATCCCTTTTCCTATTTTCTTCTCAGCATGTATGGGGAACCAAATATTCTAGAGGACATTCAGATACCGGCTTGGTTTTGTAGGTATCTAGAGTCTACGCGCCCGCCGAAGGCCAAGCAGATGCCCCTCCCCCAGATGCAGTCACTGTTCCTTCCCCTCCGCGGGCAGATAATTTCTCCAAGATATGTAAGGATTTCTGCGCTATGGGAGGAAAGCCATTTCGAGGGACAGAGACTTTTGCAGGAGCAAGGAATTGTCTCAAGGAGACAGAGGATTTGTTTGGGATGTTTGAGGTTGAAGATTACAGGAAGATCCAGTAGGCCATTTGGCAACTGAAAGATGAGGCCTCATTCTGGAGGGAAGTGATGCAAGTAGGGAGTCCAGTGGAGACTTGGGATGATTTCCGTCAGAGATTCGAAATGAAGTTTCTTTCTCAAGCCGAGAAAAGTATGCAAATGGAAAGGTTTTTGGCGCTTAAGCAAGGAAGCATGTCCGTGAAAGAGTATGTTAATAAATTCAATCAATTGGCAAGGTTTGGGTTAGATCTAGTGAATACCCCACACAAGAAGGCTTTGAGATTTGCTAGGGGATTGAATGAACCCCTTCATGGGTTGGCTATGTCTCATATTCAAATGGGGGCAACTTTTGAGAAGCTCATTGATATGGCATTAATGCATAAATAAGATAAAGGTGAAAAGAAAGAGGCTAAGGTTGAGGAAACAAAAAATAACAAAGTGTGGCCAAAAAAAGGACAACAACAAAGGAAGTGCGGAAAGAACGACAAGGCTAAAGATAAGAGGAAATGTCAAAATTGGGGATGCGAGGGTCATTTGGTCAAAGACTGCAAAAGGAGGAAAAATGCTTGTTTCAATTGTGGAGAGGTCAGACACTTTTCTAAAGAGTTCCCAAAGAAGCAAGGACAAGGTCAAACGATAGGATCTTCGGGAGGGCAGATGCATGCTCTCGTGACCAATGTACCGGATAGAGGTAGGAAAGTTTCTGTTTACGGTTTGATTTCTCTTTCCAATCATCCTGTTAGAACTCTTTTTTGATTCGGGCGCTTCACATTCTTTTATATCTGATTTTGTGATTGAGTCTCTGCACCTTAGTACTAGTATAGTTTTGGATCCTATTGTTGTCTCAAACCTTATTGGGGTACGAATCATATGTCTTTGATTTGTCGGGGTTTGAGAATATCTGTGTTGGGCATCGAGTTTGAATGCGACGCATATTTTTTTGGTTTCATGGTTTATGGTTTGATTCTAGGGATGTATTGGCTAGCCATGTATGGTGCCATTCTGGATTGTGAGAGGAGGGTTGTTAGACTTTTGACTTTCCATGGGAGGACCCTTGAAATTTCTTGTGACTCAAAAGGGTCTGTCATGCTTAGTTTCCTAGAGTCACTTGATGCATCTATGGATGATCTGCGATCTATACCAGTAATCTGTGAGTATCGTATGTTTTTGATGAGGGTCGGGGCTTGCCTCCGAGGCGCGAGATTGATTTTCGTATATACTTGGTGGACAATGTAAAGCCAGTTACATTGCCCGTGCGCCATATGGCTTCAAGGGAAAGGAGGGAGCTCAGCATGAAAGTAGGGGAGCTACTTGAGAAAGGATTTATTTGGCGAATCATATCTGAATGGGGTTCTCTAATAGTATTTGCCACTAAAGCGGGTGGTTCTCTTTGCTTATGTGTGGATTACAGGTAGTTGAATAAGCTCACTAAGAAAACTAGGCACCCACTTCCGAGGATAGATGATTTGTTTGACCAGCTTGTTGGTGCATCTGTTTTCTCCCGGTTAGATTTGGCCATGGGGTATCGTCAGTTGAGGGTGGCCGAGGTTAGTGTAGACAAGACTGCTTTTGGAACCCAGATGGTTTCTTTGAGTGGCTTGTCATGCCTTTTGGGTTAACGAATGCACCTTCCTATTTTGTTGATCTGGTGAGTAGGGTATTTCGGGAGTTTCTAAATAGGTTTGCTATGGTTTTTGTTGATGATACCTTGATCTTCTCGATGAGGGAGGTTATGAAGACTCTCTGTGCATATCAGCTTAAGGAAAAATTCTCCAAATGCCATTTTTGGATAAAAGCAGTGAGAGTTATATGGCATGTGGTTTCTAAAGATGGGATAGCTGTAGATCCCACGAAAGTAGTTACAGTTCAAGATTGGCATAACCTAAAGAATGCAACGGAGGTGTGGAATTTTCTTGGTTTAGCGGGCTATTATAGGAAGTTCATTAAGGACTTCGCAAAGATATTAGCCTCATTCACCAAGCTGACGAAAAAGAATCTGATATTTTATTGGGATATAGACTATGAAGATGCTTCCAGTGATTGAAGTGGGCTTTGAAAACAGCCCCAGTCTTGACTTTGCCAGATGGGAACAAGGTATTCACAGTATAGACTAATGCATGTGGTACAGGCTTGGTGAGGTTCTGATGCAAAAGGGAAGGGTAGTATGTTATTGAGGTAGACAGCTAAAAGTTCATGAGAAGAACTACCCTTGCCATGACTTAGAGTTAGCTGCCATAGTTTTCAGGCTTAAGACTTGGTGCCACCATTATCTACTTGGAGAGAAGTTTGAGTTGTACACCGATCATAAATCTCTCAAGTACTTGTTCAGGCAGAAGGTTCTCAATTTGAGGCAACAAAGATGGATGGAGTTCCTAGCATCCTATGACTTTAAGATTGCTTAAACCGCATTGAATAGGCAGAGGATGACGTTTAGTCCTCTGTTTGTGGAGAGGAAAAGCTTGGAGTTCATATCGACTTTTTATTTCAGACCCTCCACCGAGTTTACACCTGGTTTATTGACATCACTAGATGTGCAACCTACTCTTTTGGATCAAATAGGAACTACACAGCGAGAGGATCCACAGATTTCAGACATCTTGGATAGGCTCAGTAGAGGGAGACTTCTAGTCACTTCAGTAGATATTCCACAGACCATAAAGGGTGGTTCCGACGAGATGGAAGGCTTTGTGTTCCCCTAGTTGGGAGTTTGTTGAAGACAGTCCTTGAGGAAGCCCACCATTCCAAGACAACTATACATCCAGACGGTGATAAGATGTATAGAGATATGAAAAGGGCTTTCTTTTGGCTGGGATGAAGAAAGATGTAGCAGAGTTTGTTTCTCGATGTTTTATTTTCCAACAAGTAAACGCTGAGCAAAAGAAGCCCAGTGGTTTGCTTCATCCTCTGGAGGTCCCACAGTGGAAGTGGGAGAGCGTCTCTGTGGATTCCATTGATGGTTTGCCTTAGATCAAGAAAACGAAATACCAGTATTTAGGTTATAGTTGATAGGCTTACTAAGAGCGCTCATTTCATTCCGGTTAAGAGTAAGAGAACGGCGGCATGGTTGGCATCGGTTTATCTTCGTGAGGTAATTTGTCTACATAGAGTACCTTCCAGCATAGTGAGTGATTGAGATCCTATATTCACTAGTGAGTTCTGGAAGAGTCTGCAAGAGGCACTTGCTACACAATTACATTTGAGCACTGCATATCATCCTTAGACTGATGGACAAACGAAGAGCGTGAACAAAGTTCTAAAGGAATTTTTGAGGCTGTGTATCCTTGACTTCGGGGGGATTTAGGAGGAGCATCTTCCATTTATAGAGTTCGCCTACAAAACAGTTATCAAGCTAGTATTGGCATTGCACCCTTGTAGGCATTATACGGACGACCTTGTAGATCGCCGACTTGTTGGTGGGAGTCTACAGACAGACTTCTACTTGGACCTGAGATGATTAACGAAACTTCAGAAAAGGTTGATCTCATCCGCGGATGCATAAAGACAGCTCAGGACTGGTGGAAATCCTACGTAGATAGAAGAAGGATTGATATTGAGTTTGAGGTGGGAGACATGGTTTTCATCAAAGTATCACCTTTGAGGAATGTGGTTCATTTTGGATCGGTAGGGAAATTGGCATCAAGATTTGTAGGACCATTTCCCATCGTGGAATGGAAAGGTCAGATGTCCTTAGGGTGAGACTACCAAAGAGACTTACTGGTGTTCGTGATGTTTTCCACGTTTCTTTTCTATGGATGTACTTTCTTGATACCACAAAAGTGGTAGAGCCGAGTTTACTTGAGGAGATAGAGGTAGAAAGGTAAGCAACGATTAGACGAGTACCTACCCGCGTACTTGGATTGGAGGTTAAAAAACTGCACAACAAGGAGGTTAAGTTAGTAAAAGTGCAATGGGGAAAGGACCGCTATAATGCAACTTGGGAGACTGAAGAAAAGATTCGCACTTCATATCCTTTCCTTTTTGAGAATACATTCTTAACTTCTTTTTCCCATCTTTCGTTAATACCTGTATCTATCGTATGAGTATATTCCATCGATCGAATCTCCGACTTTTTGGAAGAAAACCAATGTATGTAAACATGTGTTTGAGACATGTTATGTTTTGTGGATGCAAGTGTTTGCTACTGGTTGCTCGTAGATGCATATACACACACATTATGCACTAGATCGGCTCAAATCACTCTCATACTGCATATGGATGCATGTGCATTTTTTTCTTTTTATGGATGAAAATGGGTGAATCGTCATATGAATGTTACATTTGGATGCATGATTGTGCACGCATATAGAATTTACATGATATGTTAGGATTATTTGCATACATGTTGGAATCATGGCACGAACATGAATTGCGTTGAGGAGGTCGACTGAATTAGTAAACCATCTGATCTTTCGCATTAGCATAGGGACATATACACACACCTTTGCATGTGTTCATATAAGCATTAGAAATCTTTTAAGGAAAAAGGATGCCTATGATCGGTGAATGAGTAGATGGATGATGGATGTTAGGATATACATTCTTCTTAACTTGGAGATTTCGGGGACGAAATCCTTTTAGTAGAAGAGAATGTAACACCCCGTATTTTAAAAATACACTGTTAACAATAAACTAAGGAATACGTAAATAAATATTTGGAATTAAGTGAAATGGACTGCGCCATTGCGTACGTTTCGGAATTCTGGTCAAAATAGACACCTGGTTTGCGTAAAACGGACATCGTATGAAGACGATATTAAGGTTTGAAGTTTATAAACATATAAGCTGCTTATCTATAAACAAAATAAATCAAGAATTCAAATTAATTCAAAATCAGAAGGCGCGGGACAGAGCGGGAGTCGGCCCATTAGGGGTCGACCCCAGTCCTTATGGGTGTCGACCCCTGGGTCGACATCACCAAGGGGGTGTCGACCCCTGGGTCGACACACTTAGATGGGGTCGACCCCCATACGAATCTGGGCAGATCCCTGCCTTTGAACTTGGACTGATTTCTGGCATAGATTCGTTGGCTGATGGCTATAAATAAGACCTTATTCTCATTGTTTTATTCATCCAAAAAAATGGCGACAATGAGATGCTACCCCAATTTGGTTTGATCTAGCCTATTCTTCTTCAACAAAAAGGGTTAGACAAATTCAGAGATCTGTGCTATGTCATCTACGTTTTATTCCCTCTTTAGATCCAATCATAGCGAGTTTATGTTGCCTTTAGATATAAACACCTAAAATGTAATCTTGACAGATATATGAATTTGGATCTAAAACTATGCCTAATCACTTCTATTATCACATGATCATTAGATCTGTCCTTATATGTCTATCTTGCCATTATGCCCAATTCTGTCAATATATGCTTATCCAGTTGCTATGCTTATTTCTGCCATCATATGTCTATCTTGTTATTATGCTTATTTCTGTTCTCTTCCCTTCTTCTTTTCCCTTTTTTATCTTATAGCCAGGCTACCTTCGAGCCTAGGCGTACCGCTGAAATATGCGAACGTGTGGAATTGGGAATGAGGGGAAACATTAAAATTAGGGCATACCTTGAATTGAAAACATGAATATGGATTTGGGGGCATAAACCAAACTGTGATTAAGAAATTTGGGGCACATGGTACATGATGAATATGACTTAGGAACGGGGCATGAAAACCTATAATGAAATAGGAATAATTGTTAAAGAATGAATATCCCAAGATTTATAGTAATTAGAAATTGTAACTATGCTTAGACACGAGGTTAGATTACACTTGCGGTAGAAGCCTGCCCGGAACCGCCCGACATATCCAGAGTCCACAAGTGGTAAATCTAATGTGAGGAGTCTAACTGCGTAAATACGTGACGGTGCTAAGACATGTGGTTAAGTCTAACTTGCAGAAGAAGTCTATTCGGACCCAACTGGCATATCCAGCATCCACAAGTGGTAGACTTAATGTAGGATGTCTAGCACATTATAACCATAAATGAATGTATGGTAATGAACTTGTAATACTTAACTTGTTTGAATCCATAAGGATTGCATGAACCTGTTAACTTGAGTAGGGGTTAAGTACATTTGCTTGAATCAGTAGGAGGATTAAGTTAATCTTGTTAAATATGTGGGGACACGTTATACATATGAACCTGACAAAATTAACAAGCTGGGGTTATGCGATCTTGTTAAACTGGTGGGCATAACCTGTTGAAATCCTAATAGCAAGGATGCAAGCATAGGGGGAAGCTTGTATCATCTTCTGTGTGGGACCCGTATCAATCAGTAACCTATATCAGTATCAAATGGAGAACCCTGAACTAGTTCGGGGTCAGGGCACGCTTACTGACCTGGTTATAAGAGGTCACTTGGGAGAAAGGCGTCTGATGGCGCGTTCCATCGGGCTCATGTGCGTGCATGGGTCCGCCTGCTCTGGAATATGAGACGCTGTGACATCAGTAGATATTAGTTGTGCATCTTGGAAATAACGGGGTTGCCACTTTAGGAAGTAATACATCCTATTGTGGGGATATCGTGGGTATCTATGGGCCAAAGAGCCGATCGATTGAGGTAGTAATTAGGGTACATCTGGTCTTGCCTGTTTAGGAGCCTGTTATTATCGTTGGGGGTAACACCCGATAATTTTGTTGGGCTAGCTGTTCTTCTATGGGGTAAAACCTCTCACTAGAAGTACACCTAAGTCTACCATCTTGTAATTATCGGGATCATCATTGGCGCAGAGAAAGAAAAGTGTTAGGGAAGCGCTATTTATTTTATTTTATTTTATCATTTTTACCATGTCATACCTTCCTTATATGTTGTATCTCTCATATCCTATTTATATGCCTGCCATGATGCTTTTACTTATTTATATGCTAAAAGTAACTGGACTCACCGGATTTATATCAGACCTATATTGTTTCCTCTTCTTTCTCTTTTGTTAACCCCCTCACCAAGGTTCTTAGGGTGGGAATACTCTGGCTTGATCAGGATTCTTCTTTCATTCAGCTTGGAGCTGCTTAGATATACTGCTTGATTTTGTATCTTCTCTACTATGGCTATTTTTTGGGTATTATGCTCTTTTCATGTTTATTTTACTATGATGGTTTTAGTACTGGACAGAAGTTTTAAATTGATGTACCGGGTCTTATGCATTTCAAATTTTTGATGTAACAATGTTTTGAACCACGATGTTTTCTGCTTAAATAAATTTTAAATTCCGCTGCTATTTTATATTTGTCTTGTAATGTTTCTGTTTCTATTTACCTATAACGCTTCACGATACTTAATGCATTTTGATAAAGAGTGAATTAACGGACGTGGGGTGTCACAAAGCATCTACCCAATTTAGGGGTGTAAAATCAGTCACTCAACCCATAATATTAAGGCTTACCTATTTGTCGGGCAATCAAACTCCAATAACCAAGCAAATCAACTATCAGCTCTTTTCTCATACTAACTTGCACTTAACTCAAATCATATTGCAATAACAAATATAATATTAAATCATTTGATTTAAATTTTTGTAGTTGATTCTATTAAATTTAATATTAGAATTCACTCTCTTGGATTTTTAATTCGTTCAACTTTTGATGAATTTTTTTATTCGACCAATCTATTATGCAACAAACAACAATCGGCAATCAACATAACCCAAAGCAATTGAATTTTTATTCAATTAACTAGTTAATCTTCCAATTATTTCACTTTTCACCTTTTGATTATCATATAACTTAGCTTTAATTAAATTTCGAATCATTTAATTCCATGTGAAATTTTTTATTCACAAAATCTATGTGAAATCCTCCTCTGGTTATATTTAACCATTTAAATTCCCATTTTAAATTCTATTCAAATCACTCAAACAATCCAATATAAATAATTTGATAAAATTATTTCTTTTCTATATAAAAATATAATTTGGGCAAAATTAATTTCATTTACCCTTTTTACAAAACAATATTGTATCAATTTGTCAGTCCAATTTGAACCAAGTAAACAACACAATACAAAACAATTGTATATAAACTATACAAATACGCTCCCTCATATATATACACTCAAACTCAATCTAAGGTATTACTAACCCCATCTCTATCGAGTTACGCCACATAGCCAGGGTTATTCCTAAACTATTGCTCCGATAACAAGTGTGATGATCCAAATTTCCTGTACCTTTTGAGCTGATCAAACAACACCAATCTAACCCAAATTTTACTACAAACCCAGTTGCCAATAGAAAGAAATTAGAGGGTGAGATAAGAAAGAAATACTAGAATAGAAGAATAAGAAGAAGAACCATCATACCATAGAGTCTCATATCGTTGCGGAATACATATAATATAGAAATAATTCTTTATTAAAATCTTGAAATTATACTTACAATCAGAGTACAACTAACAACCAAAACATCTGGACAGTGATAATAATCTGTCCTTATATAGAGCACACAGCGGAATTAATAATAGTACATCTAAACTACTCCAGTACGTTTTCTAAACTTCGTAGCGTCTAATAACTTAAACCTGTAAAACCTGAGCTAACCCGAGCATTACAAACGTCGGATCGTTCTAGTTAACCTAAGAGAGAAACCCACTAAGTTTATAAGCAACATCCAACTTGATTTTAAAAGTAAATTTCTTTTCCAAAGGAAGGGTAATAGTAAGACTAGATCCACACATAAATATAGTCAATTTTTACCTTACGGTAACCTAAAAACATTTTGAAATCATATATATATATATATATATATATATATATATATATATATATATATTCTGGTATTATAATAGTGCATAAATTCAAATAAATAACAGTCTAGCAGAACGCTTGCATGTCACGCTCTACATATATAATATACAATTAAAACCGCGGACACTTATTGGAGATTGGATTCCAACCGTGACATGGTATGGAACCACCTGCCGATAGTGAATCCCTAGAGGGGAATACACTGGGTTCAACAAGAACATCTTGCAACTCGGCCACACATGACCGACCACTCATTTCTCTTAAGTGTATCGAATATATTGTCACCTTACGGCTGCGCAGCTACCGTTTCTCGAGAGGTACAGAAATGAAAAGAAGTAACAAATATTAATATTCTCTAGATGGTGACAATACAACCTAATGGAAGCGACCTGCATAGTTGTGTTGTCTGCCCGATTTTTGTCATTTCCCGGTTGTGAGGCTTGAGGTTATAGTCATCTTCTTAGAACATCTGGCCACCATTTACTTTTGATTCTCACATCATCCATGCACATCATCTTGGAACAGGATGAACCGAAGGCACCTCCTACCACATCCTAGGTATCACCCTATAGATTAGTAGCGAGCAGTCCTTGTAATCCATAGACTCCAACCACGACAGAATCATAGTTTATCTCTGGGAGCTCACCAGAGATTATAAGCAATACTCCCATTTTATGAATATCTATGATCTTTGAATTCTCCATCTCAATAATCGTCTGATCTCTTCCACGATGACGTTTTTACTGGTTGGAATGGATTTCGAATATGAATTCAATCCCAGTTTTTCTGTACCAACAATCGATAATTGGCCAGATTTGATAGTCGGTTATTTAACTATCAAATAAACAAGCATTCACCCATGAAAATAAATAAATTTAATGGTTTAGTATCCATCATCACTTGACCACTTTAATTAACAATTGGTTAATTTCAACTTTATATCTTTAATGCTAGGAAAACGTTTGCCTTTTCTTATAAAATATAAGAATATCCAATTATAGTCTCACTTCTACTCTATTACATCCTCATTGTAAATTGGTAAGTGAATAAATCTCTAAGTATTATATCCGAAGGCCAAAATCAACATCAGATTGATACCTCGAAAATTACTCAACCAACCAATGTACAACTGGTTCTAATTCCTTTTAAAAACCACATTTTATTCCTTATTATACATAATATATCTCTTTAAAACATTATGAGTAAGTCGAGATTCTAATATGAATCAAATCCTATATAAACTTATTAAAACTTACTTTAACATAATTTGGTTATATCTTAACTAAACCCTATTTCATGTTTAAAATATGCGATTTAAATCGACTCCTTGTCTTAATCCTCCCAACTTATTTCAGTTCACTTTGGTTCTATCTCAATTCTCATTTCATATCTTATACTTATAACATTTCATTTGTTTCATAAATCATTTCAAAGTTCATAACTTTATTAACTCTCGTCCGAATAATCGCAACCATTTACAATACATTCGAATAACTTGGTTTTTAATATCTTCGTATAACTTGAATTTTATGAAATTCAATTAAATAGAATTTTAAAGAAAATTCGATTTAAACTCACTTATACATTATTGTCAATATAAATTTGCTTAAAAACTCGTTTAACTAATAATTGTTTAAGACTTTATAAAATTCCATTTTCACCTCTATATATATTTAATATATCTACTCACTTAACATTTGTTTACCTTCAAATAGTTTCTTATGGTTTCATTAAACTCCATTTATATAATTAAATCCAACATCATTACTTTTGCTATTATCAAATAATAATAAACTTCAATATTGAAAGAAGAATCTACTCTATCATTAATAAATTTCAATTTAAAACAAAATTATTAATCCATCACCATTTAGTAGTCGATTTATTCAACTTAACACAATTAACTCGTTAATCCATTTCAAAATGGTCTTCCATTTAAATTAATTAATAATATAATTAATTTAATTAATTCTACTTACTTTTATTATTATTAAATAAATAATAATCAAAATCAATATAATATCGATCCAGTTGTTTCTTAAAACAATAAATTCCAGTCTTTATCGTTCGGCTAATATCTGCTTACTTTCTTTTAAATCTCATTTACATACAAAATCACTTAATAAAACATTTAATAATCTCTTATAACTTAAATAATAAATAATTACTATCGATCTCCTTTTTATAAGCCTTAATTTAAAACAATAGATTTCAAATCTATCTCTAGTTATAAAATAAATTTTATAACTTCGATATGTTGATTCACTTAACGGTAAATCAATATTTATAAAATAATAGATTTCTAGGCCATCTGTTTTTAATTACTTAACCAATACTACCCATTGGTTAATAACCAAACACACATTGAATTTGGATTAAACAACCAATAATCAAATCAATCACCCAATCAGATTGGTTAAATAGTCATATAATTGTAACACGAAAATAAATAATAAATTTGAGGAATCTAGTTGGATCCCTCCATCTTGTTTTCCCTGCACCCAAATACGTTATCTCAAATAAAACAATAAATTCAATGGATAAGGGTTATCTAATAATAATAATTCAAGTCACACAATTTAATTAAATACATTTATATTATTATAAATGTAACCAGCAAGGTAAGTTACATCATTTGGAAATAATCGTTAAAAATAATGATTGGTTTGGTTAAATTAAATGAACGTTTAATTTAAATCGATTATATAAAAATGTTCAACATACATTCAAACAATCATTAAAACAATTTGCAATCATAGGACACAGATAATAAACCCGACTTATAATAATTATAAGTAGGATAACTGAGTGAGATAAACTCACATTGATTTTTATTCTGCGTTGAAACATTTTTTTTAATTAAATTAAACAATTAATTAACTAAAACTCCAGCTACTTCTAATTCTATCCAATCTAGCTCTAAAATGGTCGTTTGTCGACGTGGCCCCAATGTCTCCTATTTGATCTGATTTTGTGTAAGTACAGGAACATTATATACACATATTTTACAATATATATAATTTAAATTCAAACTAGATAAAATAATTATTAATCCTTATAACTAATTAACATCCATATTAGGCCCATCCTAATCCACGTATCTACTTGATTGAGCATATTAACATGGTTAATCAATTGGCCATTTTTTATTCATTTGTCATGCACATAGGCCACGTATTCATTCAGACACTTTAAAAAATAGCAATATTGCATACGAATACTAATTACCTTATATCAACTTAGATTAGGCCAGAAAAAATCATGTTCAAGCCCATGTAAACTTCCCTTCTTCCCCTTGTTGGTCACGTTTCCTTCTACCTACTATACTTCCCATGCGAGAGCTAAGGTAGCTGCTATACTGTCTCTCTTTCCTTCTACATGCATTTTTTTTGTTCTTGGGCCGACTGTTTTTGGTTTAAATAAACTCCGGCCACATCAAAATAGAAAACCCACGTAACAAAAACTGTATCCACGTAGGCTCTTCTTCTCCAAACAAACATATATGGTCTCCTGTAAATTTTCGAACTGAAACCCCATTTTCCCCAATGCTCACCGCTGCTCCACCATGTTTCTCCCCTTCCTTCACTCCACCGTGACCCCGAAGCTCTAAACTCCACTGCCTTCCCGATGAAGTAAAACAACACCACACCTAATTACAAGTCTCCCAATCCCCACATCTCCATGTAAACCAGCCCTTTTCTTTTCTTCATCACGCCACTACCAAGCCCTCAGCTACTCAATCAAGCCCCTCATCGTATTCTCCGCCGTCTCACTATTGAGCCACCCTTCCGTGACGCTCCGGCCACCCATCGTCATCTCCGATCCCTTCGAATTTTGCACACGACTAGAGAGTAGTCGCTTATGATCTTTAATATATGTGTATTCTATTTTAAAACTTTTGGCCTGAATTGATTATATATATTATAAGGTTCATTGTATATATTAATGATGGCGGCATCAGTTGGTTTGGATTTTGGAAAATAGAAAGAGGGTTATTTATATACTTGCAGATGAAGGAGATAACCATCATGTATTATCCTACTTCACTTAGACATGCACGCTTAGAGGATAGGGATGAAGCAGTTGTAGTTTAGCAGAGTAGGTAGGGGAGCATGTGCGTTGATGGTGGATTTTCAGCAATGGGTACAGATGGGTAGGCGTTGGTAAGTGCAGCTAGTGTGTTGGGATAGGACATCTCAACGAGAAAAGAAGATAATATATGATGTAGTGAAGTTTCATTTCAGCAGAAAGAAACTTAGAGCTTTTAGATGGGTAGAAAAAATGACACGCTTGAAAAGAAAATACAGCACATCAATTGGGTTTTCCCAGTATAAAATTAGGTAGGTATAGTTGTATTCGAAAAGAGGAGACGGAAAACTATTTTCATACACATATCGGTCTGTTGAAATGAAAGGCCAGCATAGAATTTAGGGTTGTAGGGGATAGGAGTTGACATTTACATTTAATATATATAAATATATAGGTATATATGTTTTATGCACGACTAATAATTTCATATTGCTATTTACGTTACTGTTAAATACTCGCACCACCACACACTGATTCCAAACTTAAAAGAAATAAATATACCGCTACGCCTTGATGTTGCGGTCCGAATGAAATTTATTTCATTGAAAACGGACTTCGTGTGCACAACGACGTTATTCCAATTCTAATATATTCATCAGTTCACCTTTAAATTGATCGTACAGACAAAACAAGTCCAATCTGCACCAAACTGGAAACATAACAATAACTAGCCATACGTATTCCAATAAAACTCGTTTCGTCGAAAACGAAGGCTGTTTTGAAAAAATAGCTAATTTAACACTTAAATAATATCGACAAAATATTATAAAATTCCAAAACAATCCAATTTGATAATAAATAAATTATTACTATTATATATATATATCTAAATAAAATAGTATATCACTTCAATAAATTAATATTTTCGAATTTAAATGATATCCAAATTCCTATTTAATAAATTAAACAAACATTATAATTTATTAACGAATCCATAACGACAATTTTAAAATTTGATTTGGACATAACTTACAATTTATAAGACAAAATCTCGATTTTTCTCTTTCATTAGAAAATTATAATCAAACAGATTCGGATGATTCTTGTTTCAAAGAAATCCAACTTAAAATGGATTCTTTATAATCCATTGAAGTTCAAAACTCAATATTATGAACTATCGCACCGTTATAAGCTCATTTATAATTATATATAAACTATATATTCAAACTTCGTTTTTAATAATAAAATATATGTATATAATAAATCCATTTAAAATGCTAATACAACAAGTAATATAAAAAATATAAAAATAATCGACTACCAAAAATATGGGATGTTACACAAGTTCTAGTGCGTTTTCTATATTTTCAAAACTAAGAAGAATGAAAGGCGAGTTTATGAGCTTAAATCATATGGTATTTTAAACATGAAAATAAAGAATTTGTAGCTTTCAAAATTGCGTGTAATTGGATAAATTATCTATCGTTAGCATAATAAGAAATTTATCCCAATTTATATTCGAAAATTATAATTTAATGATTAAAGTGAATATTAAAAATATAAAATATTGATTTGTTGTCAATATTTAAGTGGGACATATATTTTCGGTGTACGTGATAAGTTGTTTAAATGGATAACTAATAAACTATAGATTTGTACTTTCAAATGTAAGTTGTATTTATTGACAAAATGAAATAAAGATTGTGTTTTAAACTGTGTTTGGAAATAGTTATGTAAATTTTAATGTAATAATATAGTGTTGACTTTTGTCAAGATAAAAATTAAATAAAATTGTAAATTGATGTCAAAAATGAATTAGTGGCTTCAACAACGGTAATTAATGAATTAACTGGATTGCTATTAAATTGAAAACAGAAATATTGATTGAGAATCAATATTTGTGGATTAGAGATATTTTAATATGGCTGATGTATTTAATTTGTTTAAATCAAACAAGTGAGCAAATTTCGTTTATAGGAGGATAAATCAGTTTTAATTTAAAGAAATCTTAGGCATAAAACGTTTCCTTTTCTTTCTAGGAAGTAATCTCAAGCATAAAGTCAAGCAATTCCTCTCTAAAATTCTCAGCCAGAAAGTTGTTGTAATTCCTTTTGCTGCTTATCACTTTTCTCCTCTCAAGCAAGCTTCAGATTTTGAAAATTCCTTCTTACAAGCTTAAATCACGTGGTATCAATCAATAAACCGATTGCATGTGAGTTGTCCAACTAACGATTTCTAGTTTACTATTTTTTATTTTATTTATGCTGAGTTTGTCAAAAATACGTAGTTACAATAAATTTCTGCTCATCATAGTTACAGCTATGTGAAACAACATAAGGTTCAACTTTAGGCTGTCTAATTTGATTAATTCTCGATGGAATCATGCCATTCTTGTTGTAACGCAAAGTATTCTTTGGTTTATGTGTTTGCAAAGATTCATCTTGTTATGGCCATGTTTGATGTCTGAAAATTATGGTCAAAGTTGAAATCGGGCATTTGTATATGCCCACAGAAACCCTGTTGGATGGGTCGACCTATGCCACTATTATGTTGACCCTATGGTCGACACACTATATATGGCCAATCCATGGGTCGACACGTCATGTGTTATGTTGCGCAGGAGTGTTTGCTACCTGCTCTATGTGTGTATTACCTTGTTCTTACTGTTTTGTGTTGATTCATTGATGAATTTCTAAGCCTTTATCATGAAATTTTTGTTGTGGATTCATTTATAACAGCGCAAACCTACATTAGATTTGTTGCGTACTTCATATTCGATGATTTATAATGGCTTTTTGAGTTGTGTTTCGTAACGAATTTGATGGATTTTAACACACCTGCACGATTTATAAAATGGTTTTATACCTAGCTACGCACTTATTGATTTCTCTACAACATTAGGACTAAGTGATTTCATTGTTTTGGTTTTCAATTACAAATGGTCTCAAAGCAATAGTTTGAATATAATTTGAAATTACAAAAGGTATATGAGATCAGTTAATTCTAGACTCGCTTTATCGAACCAAGTATTATATATATATATAATCAGACATCTCTGCACCCCTTCGAGAATGTGTGGTTGTGATTGAACGATATCGTAAACCTTGCGTTATGGGACACAAAGGTATATGAGATCAGTTAATTCTGGACTCGCTTTATCGAAGCCATTATTTTTGTGTTTTCCGTGTGGAATTGATTAGCAGTTAGTGAACCAGTGGTGAGAATGTGTGGTATGGGATGCACATTTATCACAACTCGGATTACTATCTGTAAGTCAGTGACACATTCTAGTGTTATCTCATGTACTTGAGGCTATTGGGTCCCAAACCTTCGGGTCAATTAGGTGGACCTTCGGGTTAAGTTGGTGGTTATGTTGTTATACATTGTATAATACCCTACTTGTTCATCTTATAAGGAACCTTTACGGTGTTATTAGTACTTATTATTCTGGTGTATTAGCACATGCAGGCATAACTTCGGTTTTCCACTCCGATGGTTGGATCCAACATTTAGTGATTTTTGGTGCTTGATGATTAATGTTTTCATGATTTCGTAATGATTTTAAATATTTAAAATTATTACTTCAAGTTATTTAAATACAGTGGCTTATAATTATATATATATATATATATATATATATATATATATATGGTGATTTCATTATGGGGATTGGACCTCTAGATGAGTCTCCGGCTTATGTTTTCCTTGGGGTTTTGGTAATTCTCGTAATTTCTGTAGGTTTTTATATTACTGATCATTTCTGAGTTTTCCATCAAGCATTAAGTGATTTCCTATGTCTATTGCCTAATCGTAGTGTTCGGGTAATACATGCATAGAGAAATATTTAAGTCCTTGATCGTGTTTTTCACTCCTAATTATATATATAGTTATACTATATGGACTTATAAGTGAGGTACATGTTTATCCTACGTGTATTGCATTCCTTTCTGATGGAAAGGATTTATCGCATCCGAGTCTAGTGTAAACCCATGGTCTTGGGATTCTTTTTCTTATGAAAAGAAAATTTATGTCTTCTTGATTTTTTATTTTTTGTCGTACTATACCTAATATGCAAACTAGACTGGTCCACATATGTAATACTTGGGTCAAACTGAGTTGTTTCAGGATTCAGCATGTTATTAATTCATGGTTCGCTGATTCATCTTGAACTGTATCTATTGGATCTAATTGTATTGTGTATTTGAGTTGTTATATATTTGGTCGTTTGTATATGTTGTATATGTACATGGTTTATGCGACTATTCGAATTTGTAGCATATGTATATGTTACATTCTGATGTTGTACCTATATATAATAACTCGAATTTCGACAGACCAATTTTTTTTCAAAATTCCAATCTAACGAAACTCAAGTTGTTGTGCTCTGGTAGCCTGTAGAAAAGACAGAGACATAAAACATGTCAGAGCTCAGAAAATATCTCATAGCGGAATGGACAAAATGTAATATAATCAAAATATAGCCTTACCGTATTAATAATATTGCCTAACCAGTACCCAAGGCTATCATGTCTCTGCCGCAAATTTGATCTGCGAGTATGTTATGAGGTGGGGGTCAGAACACAAGTGCTGATGACTGGATTCAAATTATACACTTTGGATAATACTACATATACCGTTCAATCATATTTTCTTATTTATTAGATTACTTGGGTCAACAACACTCAAGGCTTACACATGTCGTACCCATTTACTTCCAAGTGGATTAACCTAATATTGTATATACGTGGCTACCCACAATACTGAGGTACATCCCATAGTACCCCGCTCGCACGGTCTCCACCGTAATGCCTCAGAAAGGAACGCAGTCCCCCATCGTACGCCGGAGTCACGTACGTATTTCTACATAACAATGTAACGTTCCGCATATATCTGTCATTACTACACTACGTAAGCGTACGGACTGCCATCGTCGATCGAATCATATTCCATACTGTAATAATGCCCTTGAGTCTGCGATACAACACTTAGAGCCGACATGCATGTATCTAGACTGTCCCATATAGGTATCACCAATTGTAGCTCGATGCCTTAACCGCACGTCCTGTAATGTGTACTGAGTCCCATGGTAAGGCGATACAAGAAGCATAGAACTCGGTCGTGAGCTTTTCCATATCTGTACTGGCCCATCTTTAAGAGGCTCTATATACATATATACCTAGGGTCTGTTTTCATAGTCGCCATGGCCCCACCTTGGTCCCTCCCTTAACTAGTAAAGACTACAAGAGCTAAATGACTACCCCTAAAGAAAACAATCTAAACAACCATTTGGCGTCTTACCTCAACCACCGTCCCCCGATAGTGAAGGGTGAATGGCTAATGGTGTTAGCTCTAGTCGATCTACATTCCACTGGCTACCGATGACGGGTATCCGACGATCTACTATACTTGTTGGTCGTGATCTTTGGCCTCCCCGTTGAGGCAACTGCCGAATCACCCTAGTGTTACCGCGTCACAGCAATCTGACTGCATTGCTACTTTTGCAGTCAAGGCCCGCCCAACTAGTAGTTACGCACAGACCCAACCACTGCTAGCATAGCCTAAGAATTTGCTATCGCACAGAGGACTACTAAGAGCACCTTACGTATCTCAGGAAGCCACGTGCTTCCCCTTCCAGTCTTCCAGAGCTGTCAGAACAACCAGATGAATGTGCGCCCCCCTTGTGCCTTATAACACCACAATGATCTACCCCATTGGGTTATTTACCCTCAAACATGCAGATGGGTCCAAGCAACTCCCTTTAATATGTTGTTAGACCCTATGTCTAAACTTTCTTTTACGCGCTTACCCTACCTCATTAGATTTCCATTTAACTTGGTTATTCCCATTCATGTTGAGTTCTTAATCAAGTTACCAAGTTCCTCTTGCTTATTAATTACAGTTATATAACTTAACCCATTAAGTTTATTAATAAGCCCACAACATGTTATTCTCTAGACTGTGGCCCAAGGTTTGTAATCCACAATCTCTTTTATATAATTGTTTGATTTCAAGGTTACAATAACATGTTCTACTTAATATGTCATTAAGTATATATCAATTCACATGTTTTCTAATTAACATGTCACTTACCATTTATGATTAAATATAACTTATTTCATTTTATAAGTTTTCCGCATCCTATCTCATTTAATCATAATTCCATTTTACACTGTTACTACAACTTATCGTTGTTTACTTATTAACTTAGTTCTCTTAACTAAGGCCCATTAATAAGTTTCTCTACCCATTTATTATAACCAAATGTTATAATTTCCTCTTATCCCTAGGACATGTCCAAAGGCGTTATTCTAATCAGCGGGTTTTAGACTTCCAAGTTTACAAATTACTTAATTTATAATTAAGTACAACTTCTTATATTCCAAATATTTCCCCCTTTTCTCAACTGGTTTCCGGTTTTCCCCTTTTACTAATTGCCTAATTTTACAATTACGTGTCCCTTATCTCATTTCACCAGTTATCTCATTTCCTTACTAGTTTGTTATAACCTAAGTTACAATCTTCACTTGTCCTTAGGACAAGTCTACCTATTATACAACATTTTCATTAATGTTAATTATTTATAATAGGTGATTATCATTCCTCATTTAAACCATTTTCTTTTACTGTTGTATTCCAATATTCTTCATTCACTGTAATATATGTTCTTGTATTTTAATCAAGGAAAACACTTCATGCACCTTATCAGTTTGATGTATAGAAGGAATCCGTGATTTACTTTCATAACGTATTCCCATCTAAATTCGTGGTGGCAAGTAATTTCTTTCTTTTTTCTTACTTTATCGCTTGTGGCTTACTTGCAACCACATTCTCAGAAATAAGCCATTTGGGGAAATACATCACTTTTCCTTCGCATCACCCTAACTCAGTCCATTACATCCCTTGCTTTCTTATTTTCTGAGTTAGACATTTAATTGCCATCGTTGCCAGTCATTCATATCTAGTTATGTACATATATCTTTATATATATATATATATTTATGCACCAGACCTCTCACATTAAGTCTATTTGGATGTTGGATTTACCTTGCGTGTCCGTGCAGACTTCTACACAAGTTGACTTAACCTCGTGTCTTAGCACCATTGCATGTTTTGATTATGCACTCAGACCCCTTATATTAGATTTACCACTTGTGAATGCTGGATATGCCGGGCAGTTCTGGGCAGACTTCTATAACAAGTGCAATCTAACCTCATGTCTAAGAGCATTAAAGTGTCAAATTACTGTAAATCTAGGCATGTTCATTCTTTAACAATTATTCCTATTCATGTGAATTTTAGGCATAATATCCTTTTTACTATATTCTAGTTTACAATAATCTAATTTACATGTCGTCCAATTATGCCTATATTTTGTTGTATGTCTTTTTTAACATATGTTTAATTCTATTTTGACATGTAAACATTCAGTCGGGTAATTATTCAAATCCAGCAAGTTGAACCTATCGTTTACTCAATAATATGCCACAACTAAATCATATAATTATAACAACAGTAGTCATTGCCCATATTTTAACAAGTTTATTCAACATGTAATCATTCCATACTTTAACTGATTCAATGTATGAATTATTCATATTAACATCTCAACTTGTTACAACGATAATTCTTAATTATTCTGACAAACTCGATCATACAAAATGTGGAATGGTAAATTATAACATATAATTATCTAAAATGCTATAGCTTAAACCCACTCACCTCGTATGCTTTCCAAATCCTTGATATGGTCCAGATCTAATCTTCCATGGTTTTCCCCTAATTGGATTTAGAACCTAACAACCATGGATTGACCATTTTTACTAAAAGAAAAAGAAGAGAAAGAAATGAGAATTGAAATAGACCAGATCTAGAAAATTACCTCACTTCGATAAGAGACCTGAACACCTATTTACAAAACACACGTTCCTTTCCTTCAGATTTGGATTCAGAATTTTTCCTAAACTAAAAATCTTAATATTCTGAATAGATTTGAGGAGAGGGAAAGGAATGGCGGAGCTTCAGTGTAGCCTCAGAAATATGAGGTTTATGGTTAGCTCTAGGGCCTTATTTGTAGGTGTATCAGAGGAACCAAGACCCTCAGATTAAATTTAAAAACATCAGAATCGTCGACATCAGAAGAAAATTCCAGATCCGCGGTGGGGTCGACCCCGAGATCGTCCTTCCTGTTGGTGGGTCGATCCATAACGTGTCATTTTTCCTCTAGATTTCCCACTTGATCGTGAATTTTGATTTTTCAATTGATTTTCGAATTTTTTGGATATATTTATTTAATATGTATACATATAAGTTCCTTATATGTATACAAAGTTCTAATGCTCATAACTTCTTCATACGGCATCCGATTTACGCAAACCAGGTGTCTATCTTGACCGTAATTTCGAGACGGATGCAATGGCGTAGTCCTAATTCTGAATATTTAATTAAGTTATTCTTATTTTATTATTTTGAGTAAAAAATGCGAGGTGTTATATTCTCCCTCCCCTCTTAGGAAATTTCATCCTCGAAATTTATAAGGGTAAAATCAATTAACCCCTTGCGTCATATACACCCATCATGTGTGCTTCCAATTTTGCAAACATCGTACATTTGTGAAAAGTGAAATACAACATAATAATGCATGTATGCCTTAGCGGTACCTCCTATGCGTATGCAAATTTTTAAAAACCTTTTCAAAATATGATGCTCACATCCTAAATATATTGGCAGTTCTACATGAATGAAATATTTGTAAACTCAAAATACTTTTTCATCCAAATTTTCCCACACTCTTACTGAATAAGAGCATAGTTCATCCAATTGTTGCATCCGTAATCTTACCAACCAACTTTATTTTTCGAATTATAAAAAAAAACTAATTTTCTAAATTTGATTTATTATGTTACAAAAAGGTGGAAAATGGAAAATTTCACATTTTCTGGTTTTCTTTTATATACCTTTTTCCAACCGTACTCGGATTTTATGTAACTATTTATAAAAATTCCCTATTTTTTCCTATCCAAGTTCATCCCACATAAGAAATTTTGTTTGTTATAGATTCTCTTTTTCATCTTATCATAGAAATTTTTATCTTTACCCATCTTTTCTCATAACTTATCATGTTTGTTGCTTTACTGAATTTGCAGTTTCCTTTTTAGTTGTACCTTTCCTCTTTTCTTAACTTATTTAATTATCTGATCTTAGTTTAAATTTAAATGAGCTTCTAGTCTTTTAACTAAAATAGGAGAACATACTCCCTTCACAGCTACTACTAAGGGCCAAGAATCTCCGGACTATGTCCCCCTCAGATAGAAAAGTCCAAACTATGGGATACACAACAGGCTTAGGTGTTACCCTAACTACCCAATAAGAACAAAATAATGGAATGACCCCAACAGAAATGTAATAATGGGTTGTACCCCTAACATGAGAATTAGCAACAGTATCTAAACACTTACCTGCCTTTTTTACTATACAATGGTCGCCACTAGTCCTAGCTGTGTACCGACAGTTATTTCAAGCAACGCCCTAGGCTTTTCAATGCTTACGCATTCTACGGGAACTTAATATTATTCCAAGATAATTCTCGCTATTTACTTCATAGCCTCAAAACTCTTCCCGTCTTTCCTAGTCTCTAATCCTTACTTATTCCATACTTTCCAAAACACGGTTTGGCCTTTTCATTTAAATTCTGTTACCAAAATTTAAAAGTGTCAAAACCTTATTTTTCTCATGGAAACTTACTTTTGCCAAACCATAAAACATGTCATAAAAAAGTAAATAATTTTTTTTTTCCAAATCACAAAAACTGGAATAGATAAGGACAATAATTTCTCAATCAGGTTTATGACTTTACCATAAGGTTGGTCCAGTCTCTTACTATAAGGTGTAAACATCTACTCTATTCTTAATTTCTATGACTTATTTTGTCCACCCAAAGTAATTTATCAGAAAGGATTGTCATAAGAATACTTCAAAACTTCCTTTATTAAAGATTCTGAAATATAACAAGAAAACTCTCGAGCTATACGTGCTTTATAATATGAACCTTTTACTGAGAGAATTTTACTTTAGATAAAGTTTTGGAAGTCACTATTTACAAAAAAAAAAAAAAAAAAATCCATTTTACTTCAAAACCCAATATGTATACTTTACATATTTAAAACTATAACTTTTAAGATTAAAATTTGAAAACACTATAAACCATTTCCCCAAAACTTTTATAATTTCAATTTCTTAAAAGTTAACAATGGGGTTAGATTTAAAGCGGTTTTCCAATTTTCTAGGCTTTCCTAGACACTTCCCAAGTTCAATTCTCTCAACTATACATATTCCTAATCCATTTTTCTCTCTTTAACCATTTCTAATGTATAAGGTTTTACCGCCAAACCCACTAATCCAAAATACCAACATATGGGATTTATCTTTCTTCCATATAATGTATATTGTACACTTCCCACCCAAACTTCCTAAGGGTCTCAGATTTCCATATTTATTCCTTTAGTGTACAAAACAAACATCCCGTTTCTTACCATATTATACTCTTTCTATTTAGTGTATTTCTCTATGGATCTAGGCATATACATGATATATTTATATTTTAAAAAATACAAATACGTTCACTCACTATATACATGAATCCTAAACCTAAGCTCTAATGCCAGATGTAACAACCTGAATTTTGACAGATCGAATTTTTTTCAAAATTCCAATCTATTGAAACTCAAGTTGTTGTGCTCTGGTATCCTGCTGAAAAGACAAAGACATAAAACATGTCAGACCTCAGAAAATATCTCACAACAGAATGGACAAAATATAATATAATCAAAATATAACCTTATTAATAATACTACCTAACTAGTGCCCAAGGCTATCATGACTCTGCCACAAATCTAACCTGCGAGTATGTTACGAGGAGGGGGTCAGAACACAAGTTCTGGTGACTATATTTAAATTATACACTTTGGATAACACTACATATATCGTTCAATCATATTTTCATATTTATTAGGTTACTTGGGTTAACAACACTCAATGCTTACACACACGTCGTACCCATTTACTTCCCAGTGGATTAACCTAATATAATGTATATGTTGCAACCCCTCAATACTAAAGTACAATGGGATATCACGTGTATTTATAGGGATGTAGACTCCTCTCTATTAGAACAATTTGGGCCAAGAATGAATCCCATTAAATAATCTATTTACAAATATGAAGATAGGCTAGAGATATTCCATGCGGATTTTCTCTCCTGATTAGTGACACGTGGTAGATTGATTGGCTTTTCCTTGGCAATAATTCAATCAAATATTCTTCTAAATTGCAGTTGAAAAATGAATGATTTGAATTGATATCCTTGAGAAGAGTATGCCTATTCTTGAAATGTTTACTAGTGTCTATATTATATATATATATATATATAACATATCACTATTTCATATATTCTTCAGAGCAAAGAAGGCGGTGTGTGTACAAATCCATGCTTCCTTTTTCAGCAAAAATAGGGCTTGGTCCAAATTTCCATGCTTTTACTAGTAAGCTACAGTTTCTTTTTCAATTGAGATAACTTTGATATTGGAAAGTAGCTTTCTCTTTGCAATTGGCTTTTAATTGAAATGAAGGAGATATTAATTGACAATCTGTAAAACACACAAAAATACCCAAAGTAGTATTTATTTACTTACAAAAGATAAGATATGAGAGCATAAAATAATCACATTTCTATGCTAATCACTTCCCTTCTGGTCCTTCGGAGCTGTCAGAACAACCAAATGAATGTGCTCCCCCTCGCGCCTTATAACACCATGATGATCGATCCCGTTGGGTTATTCACCCTCAAACGTGCGAACTAGTCCAAGCGCCTCCCTTTAATATGTTGCTAGACCCTATGTCTAAACATTCTTTTACACGCTTGCCTTACCTCATCAGGTTTCCATTTAACTTGCTTATTCCCGTTCACATTGAATTATTAATCAAGTTACCAAGTTCCTCTTGCTTATTAATTCCAATTATATAACTTAACCCACTAAGTTTATTAATAAGCCCACAACATGTTATTCTCTAGATTGTGGCCCAAGGTCTGTAATCCACAATCTCTTTTATATCATTGCTTGATTTTAAGGTTACAATAACATGTTCTACTTAATATGTTATCGAGTATATCTCAGTTCACATATTTTGTAATTAACATGGCACTTACCATTTATGATTAAATATAACTTATTTCATTTCGTAAGTTTTCCTCATCCTTTCTCATTTAATCATAATTCCATTTTACACCGTTACTAGAACTTATCGTTGTTTACTTATTAACTTAGTTCTCTTAACTAAGGCCCATTAATAAGTTTCTCTACCCATTTATTATAACCTTATGTTATAATTTCCTCTTGTCCCTAAGACAAGTCCAAACATGTTATTCTTATCAGCGGGTTTCAGACTTCCAAGTTTACCAATTACTTAATTTATAATTAAGTACAACTTCCTATATTCCAAATATTTTCACCCTTTTCTCAATTGGTTTTCGGTTTTCCCAATTTACTGATTACTTAATTCTACAATTAAGTGTCCCTTATCTCATTTCACCAGTTATCTCATTCCCTTACTAGTATATTATAACCTAAGTTATAATCTTCATTTTTCCCTAGGACAAGTCTACTTATTATACAACATTTTAATTAATTTTAATTATTTATAATAGGTTATTACCAATCCTCATTTAAACCATTTTCTTTTATTGTTGTATTCCAGTATTCTTCATTCACTGTAATATATGTTCCTTATTTTAGTTAAGGAAAACACTTCATGCACCTTATCAGTTTGATGTATAGAAGGAAGCAGTGATTTATTTTCATAACGTATTACCATCTAAATTCTTAGTGGAAAGTAATTTCTTTCCTTTTTCTTACTTTATTGGTTGTGGTATACTTGCAACCATGTTCTCATAAATAGGCCATTTAGGGAAATACATCACTTTTCCTTTGCGTCACCCTAACTCGGTCCATTACATCCCTTTCGTTCTTATTTTCTGAGTTAGACATTTAATAACCATCATTGCCATTTATTCATATCCGGTTATATGCATATATCTTTATATATATATATATATGCACCAAACCTCTCGTATTAAGTCTATACTTTTGGATGCTAGATTTGCCGGGCAGGTCTGGGCAGACTTCTACAACAGGTTGACTTACCTCATGTCTTAGTACTGTTGCATGTTTTAATTATGCACTTAGACCCCTCAGATTAGATTTACCAGTTGTGAATGCTGGATATGCCAGGAAGGTCTGGGCAGACTTCTATCACAAGTGCAATCTAACCTCGTGTTTAAGAGCGTTACAGTGTCAAATTACTGTAAATATGGGCATGTTCGTTCTTTAACAATTATTCCTATTCGTTTGAATTTTAGGCATATTATCCTTTTTACTGTAATCTAGTTTACAGTAATCTAACTTACATGTTGTCCAATTTTGCCTATATTTTGTCGCATCTCCTTTTTAACATATATTTAATTCTATTTTGACATGTAAACATTCAATCGAGTAACTATTCAAATCCAACAAGCTGAACCTGTCGTTTACTCAACAATATGCAATAAGTGAATCGTATAATTATAACAACAATAGTCATTGCCCATGTTCTAACAAGTTTATTCAGCATGTAATCATTCCACACTTTAAGTGATTGAACGTATGAATTATTCATATTAACATCTCAACTTGTTATAACAATAATTCTCAATTATTCTGGCAAACTCGATTATACAAAATGGGGAATGGTAAATGATAACATATTATTATATAAAATGCTATAGTTTAAACCCACTCACCTCGTAAGCTTTCCAAATCTTAGATCTGGTCCAGATCTAATCTTACATGGTTTTTCCCTAATTGGATCTAGAACCTAACAATCATGGATTAACTATTTTTACTAAAAGAAAAAGGAGATAAAGAAAAGAGAACTAAATAGACCAGATCTAGAAAATTACCTCACTTCGATAAGAGATATGAACACATATTTACAAACACACGTTCCTTTCCTTTAGATTTGGATTCAGAATTTTTTCTAAACTAAAAATCTTAATTTTCTGAATAAATTTGAGGAGAGGGAAAGGAATGGCGGGGCTTCATCGTAGCCTCAGAAGATGTTTAGGGTTAGCTCTAGGCTCTTATTTATAGGTGTATCAGAGGAATCAAGACCCTCAAATTTAATTTAAAAACATCAGAATCATCCACATCAGAAGAAAATTCCAAATCCGCGGTGGGTTCGACCCTCCTTGGGGTGGGTCGACCCATGGGTCGACCCCGCTGTTGCTGAGTCGACCCCCCCGGGTCGACCCCCAATGGGTCATTTTCCCTTCAAATTTTACGCTTGATCATGAATTTTGATTTTTGAACTTATTTTCGAATTTTCTGGATATATTTCTTTAATATATATACATATAAACTCCTTATATGTACACAAACTTCTAATGCTCATAACTTCTTCATGCGGTGTCCAATTTACACAAACCAGGGGTCTATCTTGACTAGAATTTCGAGACGGGCGCAATGGCATAATCCATTTTACTTAATTCTAGATATTTAATTAAGTTATTCTTATTTTTTTTATTTAAGTTAAAAAGCGTGGTGTTACACTATATGTATTCTGTTATATAATCTTTATCTGCGATGTGTTGCAATTTTTTTTTAGTATGATTCTTGGCCATCGTAGTTTTATACTAAACAAATTGAGTGCGTCGATCCATTGAAATAAGAAAGAAAATTAATACACCCAATCGATGTATTCAGTGCTCACCTAAAATGAAATTACTAACGATCACCCCTAACTAGCCCTATTCTCCTCCTTAATATATGAAATTACCCAATAATGATCTTTATTAGAGTCGGTTTTGGGGGTAAGGAGTGAAATATCAATTCTGCATCCCCACCCAATCCAAGGCCTGGAAGTGATTCAACATGTGGTGATGAATGTTGATCCCATATCTAGTAAATGTGAGATTACAAGATCCAAAAGCGGGCGCAAGGCCAATCAAGGGGCTTAAAGGTAATCATCCCGTTGTCAGCGTACACCATCGATTTGAGTCATGTAGATCCAAAATTCTAAGTATCTGGCTAATCCAACACTTAATCAAAGTGTTTTCAAATTCATGTAAGTCCATGCTCGAGTCCCTTGCGAAACGGCGATGCTAAATCCAAAGCATGATGGCCTTAAGGAAAGATGGGTAAACACTTGCCTCACTAAACACATCTTTTGATGGAAGACAAGCTTCATATTACTCCGAAGACCATACATTGAAAAGAAGTCCAACAAAAATCCATGAAAGATACGATAGTTAAAAACGAGAAGTCCGTATGCCACAATCGCGGTGGATTGTATTTATAACCCAAATCCATATCCAAAAGCAAATAGAAATACCATGTTCTCTTCGGTTCATATTATAAATGAAGTTCAAAAATCCTATGACACTTCGGATCGTAGTTATAATAGAAAGCCAAATTTCAAATCCAATATCCAAGGAATCTAAATCCAAAATCCATATCTAAGAAATCCAAAATCCATAATATCAATAAAATCACTGTCCAAAATCTGAGATCTGAAAGCCAAATTCTAAAATCCATGGCCTCAGTGCGCCTAACCAACGTGGGTATAAGACATACCTATAAAAGACCATTCAAGCCGCTTTTCCAAGTACTGATAAAATGACATGAACGTTCTCGACTATATTCCATGCTTGGGAACCTGCCGAGCGGCTTTGCCAAGTCATGGCAAGACTACCTGATCGTTCCCAAATATTGTATATTTTTAGGTACCAATTATTATATTTTGAAATTCCAATTTCTCATTCGACATTCCTTAAGCATAATCCATGATTTTATTAAAGTTACAAAATTCTAACTTAATGAAAAATCAAAAAAATCTAGCGCTTTATTATTGGGTACACATCATGCCTCGGGAGTAAATCCTAGTATTATATGTGAGTGGGCAGAGTTAACCATTTTTTAATACATGTTAAATAAATAAGAGAGCGGACGGTTCATCATTGTTTATAAAGAATGTCTAGGGGTTAATCCCAAATCCCGTATAAACGTAGGCCGACCTAGCATCCAAAAACCAAAATCGATATTAGTTAATGATTATCCCATGCGAGCAAGGTACTGGCTCTTCCCTATTCCAAGTGGTAGAAGGTTGAACATGTTCAACTACCATGGTCCTCTTCCTGAAATATAGCATTATCTTTCTGTATCTAACACGTTCCTTAATCGTATCCCAAAGATTTTGACACTCGTTCGTCTGTTGACCATCCAAGTCATGGAACAAACAATGATCAACAGATACCCTTTCCATTTCAATAGATTCATGCCTTTTGAAGGGAGCGTTTTCATGAATATCCAAGTAGATCTCTCTTAGAGATGCATTAAGATCTGTGTATGAAGATAACTTGGGATATCTTCGTTGCTGAGTGTTATAATCATTTCCATTGTAAGCTTTTTCTCTGCCTTTATATTATCCTTTCTGAATCTGGACAGTCCTATGTTCTTAACCAGGTTAACCTTGAGAGTTTCTTTATCTGCTCTCACATCTTTCTAACACAAAATGGGTACTGTAGCGACCTGAACATCCCTGGTCTCCGAAGAGAAGAGAAAGAACGGATTGTTTGAGAACACGACAAATCAGAATACAAACAGAAGAACATTTCATTGCTTATTACAACAAGTTACATCAGAGTACAAGAATATACAGAGTATGAATTATTAATATACATCATAAAAATATCAGAAATTTAAAATACATTACATAGCAGTGGAAAATAATACATAACACAACTAAAAAGAAATAAATGGATACAGAGCTTTGCGAATATCATTCAAGCTGTAAACCAGGATCCTGTGAATATAAATCTGCAAAACCAAAACTACTAGCTGCCCGTGTGGAAAATAGGGGCACCCAGAGTTTGGATTAAAACAATAAACTCCAGGCCAGTCATGTGACTGGTGTAGGAACTAAAACAGTTATTTAAAACTTTAGTTTAAAATCAGATGTATCAAGGGACCACACCGTATAACACGGAATGGGTTTCCTCCTAAGAATAACAGTGCATAAGACAAACAGTGCAATGCTTTTTGAAAAAATGAAGCTATCATAAGACCCAGGTCCCACCACAAAATTCAATGAAAGCCGTAGCATAGGGTTTTCCCTTATAATAGCCAAACATGCTTGGTACATTTAAAACAAATCCTTTTTGATACTATTATAAGTGCATAGTGTATAAAACAATTTCAAATATAAATATATCAATCATAGACGGCATGGGTACCATATATCATGTCACCGATACTAGGCTCTACAATCAAAAACGAAATTCCACATATTGGAAATTGGATTTCCGTCATGAGTCGAGGCAAGGGATGGCTCCTCTCCAATTCAAGACACTCTAGCAAATGCCTCAGGATCCCCCACAGTGAGCCCTTGGATCGGTTGGGGCGGTCCTCCCTTACGTTTGAGGATTAGTTACTCCTAAACACTAATTTCCCCGCACTGTCGGACGTCTATGAGCCAGATGACTCAATATCCATCAGCTCCGTAGAGACCGATATATCCGAGGCGCCTCGCAATCCAACAACCACATAGGTAAAAATATAAAAATGTCAGGGCTTGCAAAACCCTGACACCACCCATAGCTAGAAAGAAACGTCACGTCATGTTCTCCCAACGGGCCGATCCCTTTTGACCCATACCGAGGTGTGAGGCTCGCGAATTAACGCTATACACAAAGATATGCTATATTAAAGCCGTGCTTTGATCATCAACCACAAGACTCTTCTTTTCAACAGAAGCCTTGATCACTGCATCTCTGCATGCCACACAGGCAATTCATGTCATGTGACTGATATCTATCGATATATAACCTCTGAGCTTGTACGTCTCAGAGAAGGGCATTAAGCAAGAGAATAAATTCTCCGCCGTCAAACAGATATATATTTAATAGAAATCAATCAATACAGAATAATATCCAATGTCAGACACACATCCATTTACAAGTTCGTTCTGGGTTTGAACGAAACTGGAGGCACCTTATTCCTCGTCCCGTATGTCCAATATAGGAGAGAGGTCTTCCCATATCCGGTCGATCTCCAATTACGTTTGGACGATCACCACTTATTACCTTGTCTTGGGTGTACCGCTCAATCAAGATATCGGTAATCATCCAAACGATGTGAAAACCTCTGGTCTTCAACCACTGTCTTTATCGTCAACTTATCGTCAAATAGGGTATTTAGAATGGGTATAAACCTGGCCTTTCTGAATAACTCGCGTATATAATAAACATGTGCTATAAAAACACAACATACGCCTCATTCCAATTCAGAATATTCTTTTATCCAAATATTCATATCATTTGGAAAAGGCTCCCATTAATTTTATCAAAGATAAATCCTTTAAATTTATTCATTAATCTTCCTTTGGATATCAATTCAAACCATATTAAGGTTTTACAAACTAGTCAGGATTAGCGCACCTTACCGAAGCAATCATTTGTTTAATTTCCCAATCCCAACCTACTCATCCCACGGAGCAAAACTGGTATTACTCCATATCTAACACCACGGTGTTATTGGTAAATTTAATTACCATTTCACGTTCAAATCTAATTAAAGATTTAACTATCGCTAGGAGCAAAACTTGTGATACTCCATTCTCGATCATTTCCCAAATCTGATAATTTAAATTATCAATTGCCATTTCAATCTAATTAAATATTCATTAAAACTCCTCTTGGTTTTAATCTTCCCAAAAATCAAAATTAATGAGTATTTAACTTTGGAAACACAAACATGCCGCATTGACATTCTACACCGTACTATTGATTTCTGCCAATATATAACATTTAAGCTAGTACGTCTCATAGAAGGGTGTTGAGAAAGAGAATAAATTCTCCACCACCAAACAAATATATATTTAGCAGAGATCAACCATACAGTTCGAAATACAATGCTAGACATGTAATCCCGTCTTTAACTAGCTTAAAGAACCAATGTCACTTATAACACGGTTCACAATAAAGCCAAATCACATTCCAATTAATTATGGAATCTTCACCGAAAACAGATCAATTATATAATCAATATCAATTTCCGTATTCGACTAATAATATAAATGGAATAACGACAAAGCCTGTTAAATTCCACATATATTAACATTCTTCCTCCACAGAAGCTCGTTTCGATTATTATCAAATCGAATCCCATCAAATTCCAATTTAATATATTAAATTAGAAAACTTTACTTTGGAAAATTTCCGTTAAATCTTAATAAAAAGATTATAAATTCCAAATCGCATTTCACTGCAAATCGGGTTAAAGAACGAATGTCATTAAAAAAACAGTTCACAACAAACCCAATTCACATTCCATTTTATTCCAATTAAATGTTAATTAATTGGAAACTCTAATAATCTTAATTAAAAGATTTATTCTTTCCTCAACTGGGTTTAAGTACAGTGTTAATGAAGACACCATTCACGACAAACCCAAAATCCAATTCAATATAAAATACAAGGCTATGAATAGAAATTATATCGTCTAATATTCAATATAAAATTCTGAAATCAACAAATATTGTATTGGGAATAATAATATATATATCTTCCAAATTCTGCCACAATATCCGTATAATCGCTAAATCCAATATCGAAATATTCCGAAGATAATTTCAATTCAAATCCATTCCAATTCATATATTGAAACTTTTGGTTATTTTTAAAACCATTTCAAATCCAATTTATTTATTTAAAAATATTGGATTATAATTCTAGTTCATAACTAGTTCATTTTGATAAAAATATATTTGTATCTTTACAAACATGGAATTTTTCACCCAAATTATTTCCAAATCATTTATTAGGATTTTGCACAAATTATTGATATTTTTAATAATTTTATCAAGGCCCGTACAGTCGATTTCCATAAATGGTCATCGAGCTGCACTTACAGTGACCTTTTCTAGGCTTGATTTAGACATAATTCCAAATCCAGCCGTTAGATTTCAAATTCCTTATATTCTTTGGAAAGCCCTTTTCGATACAAACCAGACGGTTCCGGTTTTAGGAGAATCCGACAGTCAAATCTCCTGTAATGTCCATTCGAAGTCAATGGTCGAAATTCGCGAACTGCCACAGCGCGGTCAATTCAGACCATTATATATATATATATATATATATATATATATATATATATTATTTTGCTGATTTACATTTAAAACATATTTTATAAATCGTTTTAAATTCGTTTTCAAAATGATTTCAACTTCATATTCAATTTCAAATCAAAACTGAATATTCCATATCATTAATATATTAATGATAATATTTTCAAAACATTAGATTTTGAAATCACTCCCTTTTCGATATTCATTATAAAAATGAATAAAATCGATATAAATATCGTTCACGTCAAAATGGCGTTAATCTAATCGACACCACTTTATATATTTAAATATTTTCGTGTCCATCCCAAATCGGACATCAAAATCACATTTTGATTCATTACTCAATATTATTTTAAAATTATTTATTTTAAAATATTCATTACTCGTCATTTTCAAATATTTGTTAATTTAAAATATTCGTTCTTTCCGAATTGGAATCAAACACAGCCAATACCATATAATTTCATTTATATGGATTTCATACACATGTATACAACAATAATCAAACATAGTCAACCATCATCCAGAGTGCATTACACAACTGTATAAGCGTTAAATATAAATAATTAACGCTTGCAACAGCCTGTCAACCAATCTATTGACATACAACTAAATATTGGGATTAGTGTATGTCCAATATCATCCCAATACCCATGTGGGGTTTTCAAATAGCAAACACTGATTATTATTTGTGCAGTTGGGCGATGTGTAAAATATATCGTCCCAATCAATATCAGTCAAATGTGTGTACATAAACAAATCATCCAATTTGTAAATGAATATTTATTTTATTCATATAAACGTTAAAAATTATATTTTTAATGATAAAATATTTATTTTAACACATGAATATTTTCCATTACACATCACAATCACAATCAATTTCCACCACATAATGCAATCAAACAAGTCGTCCATGGTCTGTGGACCACGGTGTCGAGTGCTGCTAAGCACCATCTACATCCTAGTATATATTTTAACTAGAAAATAAAATTAAAGTGAGAAATTCTCACCTTTGGGATCCACTCCTCCATTCTTTATTTTAGAACAGTTTGGATTTGATTCCAATGCGCAGTGTACTCCATCGTGGCTCCAACATAATCCGTTTCACGCAATTTATATTAAAAATGACATTTTTAATGCAATGTTTACATCATAAAAATCACATTTTAATACCGCTACTTCATATATAAAAATCTAATTTTTATCGCTACTTCATATATATAAAAATTGAATTTTTATCGGTACTTCATATATATAAAAATCAAACTTTTATCGCTACTTCATATTTATAAAAATCGAATTTTTATCGCTACTTCATATATATAAATAAATCGACATTTTAACGCTACTTCATATATATAAAAATCGAATTTTTATCGCTACTTCATATACATATAAATCAAATTTTTATCGCTACTTCATATATATAAAAATTGAATTTTTTTCTAAACAAAAAAAACTTAATCATTTCATAAACAAAAAACCTAATCTTTTTATAAACAAAAATATAATCGTTTTATAAATGAAAATATAATCTTTTTATAAACAAAAATATAATCTTTTTATCTACCAAAAATATGATCTTTATCTACAAAAACCATAGCTTTCTATATTTAAAAACATAGCTTTCTATATAAAGATTATATTTTTACATCTATATTATTTATTTTTAAAATCATTCTAA